>JAABNW020130664.1:0-13357 GCA_015164035.2 Radianthus crispa | reverse complement strand
TTCCATGTTATGGAAATTTGTTGGAAGTCAACTTCCAACCTATTGGACACTTCCATGGTATGGAAATTTGTTGGAAGTCAACTTCCAACCTATTGGACACTTCCATGTTATGGAAATTTGTTGGAAGTCAACTTCCAACCTATTGGACACTTCCATGTTGAGGAAATTTGTTGGAAGTCATCTTCCAACCTATTGGGCACTTCCGTGTTATGGAAGTTTGTTGGAAGTCAACTTTCAACCTATTGGGCACTTCCATGTTATGGAAATTTGTTGGAAGTCAACTTCCAACCTTTTGGACACTTCCATGTTATGGAAATTTGCTGGAAGTCAACTTCCAACCTACTGGACACTTCCGTGTTATGGAAATTTGTTGAAGTCAACTTCCAACCTACTGCACACTTCCATGTTATGGAAATTTGTTGGAAGTCACTGAACTTGGTGTCATATGTAAATTGAGTTTGTTGGTTCTCTCCTGTGCTTCGGGGTTTTTTTCTCCGGGTGCTCCGGTTTTCCTCCCTCACAAAAATCAACTTCTAAATTCCAATTCGATCTGGCATCGAACACCTTGGTCATGAGCCTCTGGTTCGGGAGAATGAACTATCACTCCCTGTGTAATCGACGGAAAAGAAATTTGCAAATTTATCAGTTCTCTCATTCAAACTTATACCAGCAACATGACGATGACGAATGGTAAAGATGTTGATGATGGTGGAGGTGGGGGTAGTTAGGAGAAAAAATGAAATATATTATATCACGAACAAAATATTGCGAGTATCAATGTCATATGAAAAACAAAAAGAAAAGAGAAAATGAAGAAAAAAAAAAGAGAAATACAACCAATAAACGAGTTATATGGTAAGGTTAGATATTCTTAATTTCAATTTAACTAGATTTAGTTTGCAAGAGTTTCAAGACTAAAAAAATGTTATTAATTATTTTATCATTATTAGACATAGTAACCTAGAAAGGATCAAAAGCCTTAAGACATTTGCCTAACATCCTAAAAAAATAATTTACAGCAAATTGAAACGATCGACACTGATCACTTGCTACTTACTTGACTTTCACTGTGTGGGTAATCATAGGTTTGCAGCTCGATATAACAGTCATGAAGCAAAAAGAATCTTCTAAATTCCATACGTGCAACACGGTCAATAACAAAGTCTTGCTGAATCTGCGAGCACTGAGCTTTTATTTCCTTGCTTTCCAGTAACAATGACAAACTTCATGATTTTCCCCCAGCAGTTGTCATTTCACTCTTCCACTTTGAATTAATGTTTTGTATAGAGCTTGTTAAAATTGCTAACTAACGAATCATTTGCTCAGCGGCGCCAATAATACATCTTCCAATCTACTTGTAATCCGGCAAAACTCGCTGATTGTTAATGATTAGTTTAAGTATGGATTACTCTCAGATATTTTGTCTTCTGTGTTCATAGACAAATTAGAGTAGATTTCCTCCGTCCTATAAGTAGAAGATGAGTGGTACCCTGGCACTCAAATGGCTTTCGCTGTGAACCAATCAGATTGTAAAGAAAATGATAAACATCCAATAAAAACGAGATCCTTTTGGGAAGCAACTTAGGTGTCAAACTGGCAAAATTTATAATAGAGAAATAGAAAGTTAAGTTTTTCCTTTTATATATCTGAATCATCTAATGAATATCACGAGTAAATATGGCAGTGTATAGGCTGTCTCAAGCGAAATCTGAATATACAAGCAATTTTTAAGCTGAAGAAATTGCGCGCAAAACATGGAATCGATGTCTACGTTACATAGTATGTCAGCGGAGAAAAAATCATATTATTTGACAAGATCCCAGTGTCTAAGAAAGCTAAGATAAATGTTGGTCATCAGCACCACATATGTGCAATAGACCCATCTTGGGCAATTGTAGTATTATAAGCAGTTTCTAAAAATATTCGATGTGTGAGAGGTTAGACAGACGTTATTAAACTATTATGCCTGCCTTTGGGCAAAGGTCGGTTCTAAAAAATTGTCTAAAATAGAAGAAAGAGGAGGAAGAGCAACGGAGAAAACTCAGAGAAAGAAAACTTGGATTAAGCCACGACCGTTTCATATTCATTTGAATCTCTCTTCAAAAACAGTTTTGTACTAATCAAAATTGTATTTATAAACACAAGGTACACGATATAGGGAAAAGCGTTTTAAAAATAATATCTACGCACCTACTCCCTCCCCCAGTTCAATGTTGCTCCCTATAAGTGACTCGCATTTCTGGCGCAAGACAGTTGGTGCTACCCAACATTGCAAGGGGAGGGAGAGGGGAGGCAATGCAGTTACCTTGAGTCATTATCTTCTGGAACATGAGTGAGTAGTGTATCAACATATTTTGATTTTTACTGTAGCTTTCTTAGTGGATAATATTCTGCGTTAGCCGCCGTTACAATACCAATCTATTCCTTCTAAGTTCTCAACTGTATTTGTATAACTTTATCAGAAAAAGAGATTACTAGTCAAATTATCCTAAGATGCGAATATGTTGAGAGCAGTCATGATTCGTAGTCCAGTGAACTTCTGAACCCTTTTTGCTCCGCGACAAGCCTTTCAACAGAGCGGGTTAAATAGGGTCTGGGACTGGACCATCATGATACAATAACAAGACTGACATGCTCTATTTATAGTTTAAAATTTTATCTATGGATTGGGTCTGTATCAGGTATTTGTATAAGAATTTTCTTTACCTGATATGTAAATCTCGTCGGTACCTATTTATCTCTAAATTAACTTGTTCTTTTAATGTTTTGATATTAAATATATATTGATTTATCTTTTGTTAGGGCCATACTTCTAGAAAGAGAACTATCTAGAGAAGTATGTCAGCGCAAAGCATAATTTACGCAATGCCAGGAATGTTTTGTTTCGACCATCGATTCATTAGTCTCACTGATTGAGGAAGCTCGGCAAAACTCCAAGGGAAACGTAAGTCGGCCACTAGACCGAGAATGATTAACCATTGCTATGACCAACATGACTTGTAGATTGGTATGGGTATGGGATTCTGTTTCACATACGCACATCACCTGCTAAAAATCTGCTCTCTCGAACTTCAAATCGACGGACTGAAAAGCTTTTATTACAGTTGTATGCAAATGAGAAAAACCTTTTGTTGTTAAGATCATCCAGGCGAGGCTATCGGGTCAATACAATGCATAACTGGTCATTAGCATCTCATTTGCATGCAACCATAATAACAGCTATTTCAAGACTGAGCATAGGCCTCCAAGATATTCTAAATATTAATTATCAGGCATAAATAAAACTAAATGCATCCTTTAAAAAGTAAGGAACTATAAGCTCGAATCATTCATTAATGAAAGCAGAATTGTAGGTCGGATATACGTACTAATCGTCTTTGCGACGAGTACATTTTTTATTATGGCACGCCTTCTCGGCTAGCAGGAAATGCAAAACAGTTTATTTCGTGTTGTCCACCAATCGTCACATTGTCTACCAAGCCTCACAACATCATAGTCTTAGTAGCGTCACAATTGAAAGTAATGGACATTAATGGACAAAAGAGACAGGCAATCAAATGCGGGCTCGAGGAATAATCTCGTGTTGACTTTTCCGCTCTTTTCCACAAATCTAACTTACCGGGAGATTTCCCGCATTAGCTATAAGTAATCTATTGGAGACAGAAAGCTTGTATACAGGTACCTAAGTGGACAAACTGAATTATTCAGAGTCTAGATCCGTTCTATAAATACTGGCGATCTTATTCGAAGGCCGGACCCTTCACCGTTGAAAGAATATGCCTTTTGCTGCACGTCGGAATGCAGCTGAATTTGGAAGGCAAAACAATAGTTTTCTGGATCTTTTTCATTGGGATTCTTTTGTCTTGCCCTCCAAATTCAGCTGCATTCCTACGTGCTGCAAAGGGCCTATTTAGTTAAAATCGTACTATATCTGTATTTAATACATCATGCATGCATAGTGCATACACATCACATACAGCAAAGCATACATCAACCTCGTTTGAAAACAGCTGGCTTTCAACGGACACACGGAAAACATTCATTAAACCTAACCCCTAACCCTAACTCTCTATGTCAATAGCTGTTATTATGGTTGTATACAAATGAGAAAAATCTTTTGTTGTTAAGATCATCCAAGCGAGGCTATCGGGTCAATACAATGCATAACGGGTCATTAGCATCTCATTTACATCCAATCGTAATAACAGCTATTCAAAAAAGCATAAAATTTAGATCTCAAGCTTGTTCTTAAGCGTCTTTTTTTTTTTGTTAAGCGTATTTTCGGTGACACTTACTAAGTGATTAACAAGTAACCCATGATCCTGTCTTTAGGAGTTTCGTTTATAAAGACATTAGCATCCGCGTTGCTAACGTCGATTTCTGTTCTGATAATTGCGTATGTACAAAGCAGCGAACTGACATGTTCAACATAATGGACTTCTGTTTCCGTGCACGTTTTTCCGCTACAACCTGTCGACATGTCTACGCAAGATACAATATGACTACAGTAAGTCTAAGAGTTACCGCTGTGATGTTCAGTATCCTAATCAAACGAAAACCGTTCTATTGTCATTCAAAATATACAAAAATATGATTGATTAGCATCAAAAGACATGAATACAGTGGCTGAGTCTAAATTAACGTATTCAGTTCTTCATCCAAAAACCAGAGGTTAAGCCCGAGAAAGAAAATCACCACGTTAGTAAATTCAAATTGTGAGTTCTTGTAAGACAACGAACTGAAGAAATGGAAAAATATTAATTATCATATGACAAGGTAATTTCTCGCGCAATGATTGGTCGATTTGCGGTCCGTAACTTACGGTCCATACTGCAAATCAAAATTACTTTATTAGCCTTGTCATATAATACATTACCTCGATTTTTGTTGTTGTTGTTGTTTTCCTTTTCTTTTTTCACTTAAAGTGCCTATAACCCTTAACGCGATACTTTCAGAATTGGATGTATATGGAGTGAATAGATATATGGTTAGAAAAATTTTATATGATTTCGGGAACTCATCTTGGAGATATCAGGGGTTTTTCTTCCAATATGCTAATGAGTGTGACGTCATAGGAGGTATGATTAAATATACAAGAACATTCGGGAGCAGTAAAATATCATATATAAATTATCATTGCCTTAATTCAGGCTTTACAGAAAGGCAATTGCAAAATTGTTTTTTTCCAAGTATTGAGTGTTTTGATTTACAAGCGACATAAAAATACATCTAATGCCTCTTATGACATCACACTCATTAGCATAATGGAAGAAAAAACCCTTAATATCTCCAAGATGAGCCATTCAAATCATATAAATGTTTCTAACCATATATCTATTCACTCCATATATACATCCAGTTCTGAAAGTATCGCGTTAGGGTTATAGGCACTATAATCATGGTCCTCACGCTATGCTTATGGTCCATAAGGTAGTGAAAAACTCGGTCCATAACTTAAGGTACGGACCTCGCAGCCATATATTCCAACGTCAAGAATAATAGAGCAATAATCAGCGTGCCCGTATCATTTCCTGGGTTACGGTTGGGGATCCCTACTCCAAAACTGAACCAATCATGTACTGGAAATATTCATTTCCTAAAGATTAACCTTGTCAACTTTGTTCCTAAGCACTTGATAAGTGATAGATATCGAGACACCAGATAAATCATATCATTAACTTGCAGGTCTTCGAATCATTCTGAAATTACTTTTATTTCTGTGTTGTTGCTGTGTATTCAATCCGGTCCGAAGACCATTGATATCCCTAGAAATCCAACGGATTCAAATATTATAGCATATTTTTATATCAAAATACCAGCTCTTTCATGGTATCTTCAGAGGATTCCCGCTTGAAGTGTAAATTAATTTTATCATAATTTTTCTTCCATCGAAAAGTGACATGTGCGCCTTAAAAAATTCAATTCAACAAAATATGTTAAAGTGGCGCAGGTACAAGAGTGTTTTTTTTTTTCTTTTTTTCTACGTCACGTCAACGTAGCTTAAACCTGAGGTTTCTTAGTGGCTTTTTCCTAGTATTTTTTGCGAACATGGAATTACTTCAAGTTCATTGTCGTTTAAGTCTTTTTCAAACCATCGGCATGGCAATGTAACATTCTATGTCCCTTTTTCTCTCTCCTTGATGCCCTTGCGCTAGTGCACTGCACACTGTGAACTACAATGTGATATTCCATCTTCGGGAAGCTAGGGGTAAAATTCGCTCGCGCGTCCCTCACGAAACAAAAGACAAAATACAAATTTATGCTTGGTTTTGCGAGGTTGCTGTTGTTACTAACCTATACAGCACCATCAAATTCTTAGCACTTTTACACGCATCATTATGTCATATTAGCTCAATATTACTTTTTGAGTAAAACGTTTCTAAAAAAACCTGTGCTTTTACTTCAGAAATGCTTCTTCAGCCATCAGGTGCTCTGAAAAAGAATGGGTGGCTAGGGTTTCACAGGGGTATGTCGTAGTAAAGGTAAACCACTCATGGGAGTCGAATGTCCAAACTTGCATAAATTGATCAAACTTGAATGTCGCATGGAAGAACTTGGATATCGAGTTACCGATAGCAAAACTTCGATGTCGCATCATGGAAATGTAATGGCGCATTGTCAAACATGAACGTAGAACTTTGAAATTTGAATCAAGAAGTGTGAAAGAAGAATATCGAACGCAAGACAAAGGTTGCTTTTACAATCAGCATATCAAAGAGTGAAACTTGAATTTTGGCGGGGATATAACACCATACTCACAGTGACAGATAAGTGCCGATGGACGTGTTGGAGTTTGAAAAAATTGACACACATTTGTTGGCTCCACTTCAAAGGTACCTCCTGTTAGGATCTTAGTTTACACGTTTTAAACAGAGTTAATTCAATCTATATGGAAATTTTTTGCACTACCCAAAAATATCCTGCAGGCAATGCAAAGTGTTTGGAATAAACCAATGGGCAGACGGCGGCGGCAACTATCATCGTTCAAAGAGGACTCTCCGCTTGGTAAATTTTACTTGAAGATTAAACCCAATCATGATGCTTATACCGTCAACTTTTGAAATCCTTTTTTTGTACCAAAGAAAGAAAACAGTTGAAAAATCCAGATCTGTTGTCTGTATTCATGATCACCCTACTCATCGATTTTGGAAATGACGAAGGGGTTGTACCAGTGCGGGCTTGCGAATACAGTTCTAATCTACAGTATTAGGTTTTGTAAATTGACATATAAATGTTAAGATAACCACTGCGGAATTTTCATTATTCCAAACTGATACTTATTGTATTCTATGACATTTGACGTTATTAAAACAACTGCTTGAAAAGGGAAATAAAAGCCTAAAAAAGTCATCCCATTCAATAGTACAAAAATATATCAATGTGATGAACAGCTTCGAACTGCTATATCCTGAGGCAGTCTACTAAAGAAGAAATTAAGCCTTCTCGCTGGAACGGATTAAGTTAAGTTTATGACGCGAACAGTTGGCTGCTGACTTTTTCTGACTAACTATAACTATATACCGAACATGAAACCGGCGAGCCTCTGGTTTCGAAGCGAAGCAGTTTCTCAACGTACATTTAGGCTTATTACTCATCGAATCTCTGTAACATGTTTTGAGCATGTTATATCTTGATTATATCAATAGCTACTTATAAGGTATCATTAAAGCTGTATAAATCTTTTGAGAAGTCTTTTTGTACTAACGTACCCTTTGGAGTGGGATTGAGTCTGTGACGAATTCTGCCTGTTGATGGTCAAAGATTCCAAATCCCTTTCCAATCAACCAAAGAGAATTACCTTGGTGGTCTCTATGCGGTCATACTGACTCATTTATTTATGAACCATAACAGCGAAAATACGTGCGTTTTTATTTCATTTTTCGCAATTAACGTTATTGAGATGGATAGTGTGTGACTTAAGATAAAGCTGATCAAACAGAGACACGAGATCATAAACATTCATCAGACTTACCTTGCTTGACGAACAATCATCTTTTTGAATCTTCAAAACCGACGATGCATTTGCAAAAATTAGTCTTCTAAAATAGCCAGTCGGCGTTGCACAATAAAGGACACGTGACCAACAATATGATCTTTATTCTTTCAAGCTGTCTTGAATGTAAAGCCGGTTCCCCTATCTAATGTAACACGAGAAAAATAACACACGTTAGCAGGTGATCAGTGGATCATATAACTGTAAAATTATAGCTCTTAGTTGTTATCGTCTAGGCATTGATACCGTTATTTAATCGATAAGAATGGTAATGCTTTTGCTGTGTGTTGTTTCTGGTTGGATGAAGGGGAATTTCCGTGAGAATCCATAGCCGCTAGCATCAAAGATTGTGTGGATGGCAGCGTAAGCGAATCTTAAACGAATGCATAAAACCAGATGCAAGAGTTCTATAAGCCCCTTTACGGTTTAAGAATCGGCATCAGTGCGCATGCGATTTTATCCCGAATTTTTCACCTTCGTTTGTTTAATCAAGAACAAAAGAAGGTGAAAACAAAAGAAGGTGAGAAATTCGGGATAAAATCGCATGCGCACTGAAGACGATTCTTAACCGTAAAGGGGCTTATAAATGCGAGGTTTTAAAGTTGCTCTTTACTTGTTTCTAGGTCAACAAGATTCTTATGGAGAAAAACACCAAAAATTAAGAAGGGAAAAACAAGAAAGTAAACAAAGTCGCAGTCTCCTAAAGAAACTTCAGATGGAAACTTCTTCGACAAAACTAAATAACTAATGTACTATACTAGAAGCTGAATATTCGAGTATTAACCGAAAGACCGAGCTCCACGATGGCCTTTGTTACTCAACATGCAACAACGTAAAACCGAATGAAAAACAAGAGCAGCTTGAGCTAAATAAACAAACAAACAAACTGAGGGTGAAAGAACTGATAAAAGCGTACCGACTACAGCCACAACTGACGCGTTTGAGTGCCTGTTCGCAGGCTAGAAGCCACCAGACGAGACGCATATATAGCACTACAAAATGGCAAAAACCTCAGTTAACTCGCTAGAACGGGTTGACAAACCGGTTTTTTTTTTTTTTCAACCCATTCTAGCGGGTTACAGTTTTTGCCATTTTAAGCTCATAGAAAGGCTGCGTGTTGTTTATATATAACACCAACGTAAAATCACGGGTTTTCTTCGAGGTGGTCTAAAGTATACGGCACTATAAATCTACTGGGCATCAAGAGTACTAGAACTTCAATTGCGGAAGTGCGTTCGCCTCACCTTTGATGTCTCATCAAATGTGGGTAATAATTTGTTCTAGAGTCGAGAGATTTTCCGTCTTTGGTTTCTAAGAAATCTGTGGGTTAAATTCTGTTCTGATTTGGATCAGACTAGAAAGGTTGTTTCGGCGATAAAAATGATCTTTTGATTGTATGTAATCAGTTTTAAGATGCGCCTGTTAAATCATAAGAGAGTCGATGTTTTGGATTGGTGAATCTAACTGGAGTCAATCTTTTGATTTTATATACAATCACATTTAAGCTTTGCTAATCTAAAATTGAATAACGGTGGTGTAGTGCCGCCCTTGATCTCTCCGACCGTGTAACAATCTAGGCTTATGAAATCCTTTGATATTTTCTTTGAATTATCTTAGGACACCATCCAGGATCTTATAATCCTTTAAAGACTTTGCCGGTCGTCGATAAAGATGATAAAAGAACGATTAAGATGATTGGATCGTAATCAAAACTACATATGTAAGCGTGGAGTGCTGTTGTTGAATATACCTTCACAAAACCGCGCAAGAACTGACCAAGTAGTGTAGCAATCATTGATGACTAGACGAATGCCGAATATGTTCAAGACAGTTCAAGACATGCTTGAAAGGCCGGGGATACAGGATGTAAAATGAAGGAATATTCAATACGAATCCTTTAGGAATTCAAGCGGAACATTCAAAGGGAATCAAAGAACACGAAAATTACAGGAGTATGGAAAAAGAATTTGGGGTATTGGAGGAAGAATCACTAGGGACATGCAGAAACGATGCAGAATTTAAAAACTCTTAAAATGCACCTGCATGCGGGCTTAGCCTCGCTCGTGTGATAGAAAACAAAAGCAGAAATCAGACTAACAAAAATAAGTAACTCCTGGTTTCGAGGCTAAGCCCGCATCACAGGAGATAATGGGATCCATGGATCTCGGAGGGGCTTACTCCTTATAATGGGCTATACGGGGATGCTTGGCCGATGGGGTACCTTTTCGAGGTGATTATTAAAATATACAGACGTTATTCGCGTTCTTGAAAGAAAATGTTCGTCCAAAAACATCCCATGATTCTTTAGATTCACACTGCTATTCAGTCGAAGTTTATCGAATCCATTAAAGGCATTTAATAAGGGAAAATGTTGTAAATAAATTTCTTTCTGGATTACAGTGGAATGATTTGAATCTTCTGCGAACAAAACAAAGTGTAGAGTTTCGAATCTACCGATTTCCTTTAACCTCGTTCCCAGGGCCTTCTCAGCCGACTCCGATTCAAAATGGCGGTCGTCGGGGAGAAGTCCCTGGCGGTGATGGTTGGTATACGCATTTTGATTGGCTACTAAAAAAAGTTCTTACAAGCACTCTGATTGGTAAATATCTTATAATCCCAAGATGGAGTCGTTTATTCCTTGAATTTTGTTGCGATTTTTAAAAAAAAATAAATAAATAAATAAACTAACAGTTTCTACAGACATCTTGGATACTACACGAAGTATGAAAGACAGGTATGTTCTCGACCTGAAACCTCCATGAAACCAAGGAGTTTCGAAGGCTTTTATTTATTTACAATAATATTGAACCTGGAGTTGTTTTCTTCAGCTGGTTGCTGTCTCTAATTTATCATAAATATACAGAGAAAAATAAAATGCAAGAGAACGGAAGGTTTTGATATTCTTGAGTTGGCTTACGCTCGCCCTATTGCGTCGCTAGTGAGAACCAAGCTTAATGGAGCTATCGGAAAGGACATTTCTGGCTACCTTCGTAGAGAAAATTCGGAAGACAATTAGGTAAATCGCCAAGTGGTCGTAAGATCTTCGGAAGGCAAGTAATAACGTTAAATGGATATCCATTTGCTAACGGATCACTTAGTGAGTGAGCGAGCGAGCGAGCGAGTGAGATCCAGACCCCTGACAATCTCGTTTCTATGCTTCGCGTGGACCCACTCAGAGCCTCTCGTTCTTGTTCTCTCGTTTCTCAGTGAGGACAAAGCGAAGTATGGGTTCAGCGTACGAATAGTTCCCTCTAATTTCACTAACTCCAACAGCAGCGAAAGGTCTGGGCGGTGTGTTACATGGACTGAAAACCAGTAAAAAATGGTCAAAAGTGGTTGACAGCTGGCATTTTCTAAGCGCCAGGCGTCACTGATCACATGCTATATTAGTACTACACACGGAGCCAATATACCACTAACCATTAAAGCCAGGTTTTCACTTGCGTCGGAATCGGAGTCGGAGTCGGAATCGGGGTCATAAGCGCCTTAAGACGAAGTGAAAACCAGAAAACGGAGTCGGAATCGGAGGCATAAGCGCGTCAGAATCGGAATCGGAAGAATCGGAAGGTTTCCATTTTCTTTCGACTCCAACTCCGATTCCGACCCTTGCGATAAGTGAAAACCAGAAAATCACAGTCGGAATCGCAAGCCAACAGCCAATTACAGTTTTGGATCGATATGGGAATATATTGAATAATATGTATCGGGGCTTCCGATACCGCTTATGACATTTGATTTTCACTTGAAGAACTGCTTATGACTCCGATTCCGACTCCGACGCAAGTGAAAACCAGGTTTAAGGGACCGGTCGTAAAGTATTGGGGGGCGGGGGGGCGGGCGGCAAAATCAAGGGGTGGGCCACAATTGTAGAAATGGGTCAACTTGGAGGGTTTTCTTCCTTTTCGCACTTGAAAATTGGGGTGGGCCATGTACTTTTTCAGCAACCGTATGGAGGTGGGTCACCACAAAAACATTCTTTAAATTTTCTGAGCGGTCCCTAACCAACAAAGGCCTGGTTTTACGATTTGACCGTTTTTTATAAACCTGTAATAATCCGGTCTGGCCTATAATCAGACCACGTGTTGGGAAACAAGCCTATCAACGGAAACAAAGGCCACAATCAAACTAATTTGTGAGGGGTGGAGTGGTTGGCCATATTTTTTTTGGATACGAAAAGTTGCATTTATTATTATTATTATTATTTCCCCCATCACTTTCTAATAGTTCGTCCCTAAACTGGACTTTGTTCCTGATCTTGTGAAGAGCACAAAAATTGAGCATCAATATATTTATGTGCGATTCAGTCGTCCTTCAAAGAAAATGAAACAAAAGATATGGCACCATTCGCCTTTATCACACGGCGGCCGTATTGGTGAAAACAATAGATTTTGAATCCCCTGGGTCCCCTTGCCCTCGCTTTGAGACTTCTCAAAACGTTCAAAACAAAGGGTTTTACTCCCATGGGAATAAACATGGCCGCTGTGTGATTAAGGTCAATATTGGCATGAGAGCAGCAAACTGACTCCTATCATAGCAGTCTTCCTTTCTGATATTTGTCCTCGAAAAAAGGCCATGTAATCTTCTTCTTCTTCTTTTGGTTTCGTTTTCTTCCTGTTTGCTTCTATATCTTACACCTTCCGGTAAGTCTAGCACACGAATGCTTATTTTCAATATGAGGTCAAAAGGACAAAAGTAACAGCAAGGGCAGCTAGACTTCCGCTATACCTCGTCCTCGTGACAACTAGGTGTGCAGGGTTGAGTAAAGAAACTGATAGGTTCATTGATGTTATTATGAAAATTATCTGAATTTTCTTTCTTTCTTTTTGTATTCGCCTCATGCATGTAGCACTGAAATCTACACTGAATTCCAGGAATAGACCTAATCCGCTGCGTGACAATGTTTTCCCATTTCAGACCACTATCATTTCTTTGTTTAACGACTGTGTTTGAGAAGACACATGGATACACCTTAAACAAATAATCATATTCTCTAGACAAGTGATCTGGGAATGGGAAAACATTGTCACGCAGCGGATTAGGTCTATTCAGCACTGCTTGTTCAGGTTTATGTAAAGAACTTGATCTATCAAATTCAAAAGTATTACAGCAAATTGTTCATTATATTTATTTAACTTTTCCCTATTGTATTCACTGCATGTACCTCTTTGCTGTACTGTATCACTTATAACTGATAAATTCAATCAAATTCTAAATTAATTAATATTAATTTAATGTTATCAATTAATATTAAGATATGAATATGTGGACCGCGTGGCACTATTATGTAAAGAATGGAAGAAATGGTAAATTGTAGTGCTTGGGGACGAGGTTTGAATTCCGGGCGAACACCCTTGGAATATATGT
>JAABNW020130663.1:11648-25220 GCA_015164035.2 Radianthus crispa | reverse complement strand
TTTTCTTTTCTGTTTCAACTGTTCTTCAGCGAAAGTCATAGTTGAGTGCTACTCAAAATGTGATCTTGGTTACCATTAGCAACCTTTTAGGTATATGAAGTGGGAATAGTGGAAGAAATGTTTATGTTCTATTCTTAACTGTTGGATTTTAAAAAGATGTAGACGTTTTGAGACCAAAACGAATTAAACCCTAGAAATGGTAAGAAATGTCTCATAAAAACATCAATAACATTGTGCAGAGTATCAGCTTGATATGTATTCTTTCCTCTTTTAGTTTATTTATTTTATCTTTATTCTTATACTTAATTTTATGTTTTCAAAAACAAATACATACTGCCGTTCGTTACTTGTGATCAGTAAAAATTATTGAGCTTTTAGTAATTTGATTATAAATTCGAAAAAAAATAAAAAATATAACTTCAAATACAAAAGAAGTAAAAAATGTTACCCGAAATTTAGTCATTTCAACCTAATTTCATTATTTGTTTAGTCTTTTAGTGCTTTTCTTTTCCAATGTTAAATACTTTCTATACAAAATATGTCTTTGCATTCTTTTGTATTGTATTAGACTCTTAGTTCTTTTATTTTAGAATCGACCAAATAGTCTTTTAATAATTGTAATCTACGTGGATGTGCGTACTTTCATCGAGTGTTCCGTGGGTGGTTGTACTGGGCTCACAAGATGATGATGACGTGCAAGCTCTTTTTGCGTTAGATTTCACGCTTCATCAGTTTGTTTCCCATTTTATTTCTTATATCTTGGACCAAGTTGAAAATATGGTTAGATAGTGGTAACATCATTCATTCTAAAATATCTAATTCTAGATTACAGTGCAAAGTCTAGTCATTTTTTTTTCCCGACAGGAAATCAGTTTTTGTTATCGCTTTTATTAATTTTACAGCTGAAACGTTGCACCAGACTTGGAAGTGTTTCTTGGTGCCGAAACCCAAATACTCAGCCCTAAACTCAGGAGTCGAGTTCTAGTCACTGTACATTATCTCAAGGAGAAGTGCCGAAAACTCGTCGCTAAGTTTTAGAAAATCTCTCAAAAAAAAGATCCGCTCTAGAGTTAACTGGTTGTCAGTGTCAGAATTGTAAAGCGTTAGTAAGGAGTGGCGATGCAAATAAACACAAAGCTGTCGTGTTTAAGAGAATCCACTGTATCTGTTGATCTTGGTACGGAGTGGCTGAACTTGGTCAAAGAGGCGTTATTCAGTAAGAGGATCAAATACGAGGATAATCTTTAAGGCTGTTCAATACAATTATATTCCAGTTCTTCCAATCCTTTTATTTACTTTTAATGTCAGTAAAATGGAAATCATAAGAGGTGGCAGTCTTTTAACAAGAGTTTAAGTACACACCTGATTTCCAGTCGTTGTAAATATGTTTGGCTAAATGAAATTATAAAAAGACCAGAGAATTGTAAATGACTCATTAAAAGGGACTGTTTTTGTCATCCGGATGTTCTCGACAAATGACGCGAAAAGGAAATGTTGGTCTACACATAATTAGTAGAGATTTTAAGGAAAAAATTAATTACAAACTTATCCTAGTTGTTTTCTCTATCTTTCATTCACAGAAAGAAAGAAATCCTCTTTCATTTGTTAGTCAGTTTACTTAAACCCCACGTCAGAACCCAAATTGATTTTGTTGAAGATTTTATCAGTTTCGCTGAAGTAGAAATGCTACTTGTTTAGCCCTCTCCGGAAAGACAAAAAAGTGAATTATTTCAAGAAAAAACATGATATAAGGACTTTGATAACATCTACTTCCTTTGTCAATTTTTTCCGTTTCCCACGTAACATAATTTTGCATTTCCACCTCTTTTCTTCGGTGTATAATTTCATTAGTTCTCTACTGACCAAAAAGGCAAACACCTCGGTTTGAAATTCAAATAGTATATTATTCGCTTCTGCTTAGTTGATAAATAGCCATCTCGCGTACTAATCAAACTCGCATTAAGGTTTTACCTTAGAATCCCGGTTTGGCTGTTTGTCAGAATAGGCAAACTTGCCTTGATTAATCTGGAACTTAATCGTTCAATCGAAACTTAGATCTTCCAAGTCATTTGTCATTAGGCCAAATTGCAAATTTACGGCCCCTTGATTTGGTTAATGCATGGCTATCTAAAAGAACAGTGTTTGTTTTAACGTGGTTTGTTTAGTAGTCAAATGAATTATCTCCAAACGAGCGGTAAAAAACGACAATATGTTCCAGGAGTTTGTCATTTTTTGAACTGATCTAATAGAAGGATAGACGCTCATCCGGCTAAGTTCAAGGAAATTGCTTCAAAATAACCGCAAAGTGCCGAGAGATGAGCTATAAGCTTTCGAAGTAAAGTGCCTAGGCTAGCAAGCGACACTAACTTTAGTCCAGCTTGAAGGATATAATGGAAATGAATGATAGTATCAAGTTGAGTCAAAGCGGGGCTTTTCCGATTCGAAAACTTGGTGATTAAAAACAACCCAAACGATCAATTGATTTTTATCTTCATCGGTGCAAATGGCCTGTCTTATTGTCCCCGAAAGCGTTTATTCATCCCTGGAAACAATTGGTATTCTCATCTATAAACAGCGTTGCGTTGTTCGCCTTTTCACAATTAGCCTAAATAATTACGATCGCATTAAATACAGAGAAAAATGAATTAAGAATAACACTGCACCGTTAAGCGAATAAAGAGCATTCTAGTTGAAAATTATCGTGGAATTACTAACTGCTCTTAGGAACCTACGTGCAACGCCTAATGACGACTTGCATTCATTTCCTCAACGAGTTTGTATTGCCTACGCCAAGCTTTTATGAGTTTAGATTCCAACATAAAGCTCTAAAAATCGCAATTCGATAGAAATTGTTTTTGAAATATTTCAGTTCGCATTAATGAGCGGGATTAAAAGTGTCAGGGGAAAAAAAATCACAAATGAAAGATCTACTGTGATCGAAAGAGATTATCTTAAGTTGCCTTTTATATTTCTACCTCCGGAGCTTCGAATCTGTGGTGTGGATTTATTTGAAAAAGTCGAGAACATTTATTTAAATGGCCAAAATAGCAGAGCGATATATCAATTACCGGTCGTATGGAAGGCGGAAGTTGTGATGATTCAATACTCGGGATAGCAACAATACCAAAACAACCCAAATGGAAAAAGACTAAGAAATCATTTCTCGGTATGAGGTATTTGCATGAGGGGAAAAAATCCAGAGAATATTATTCAGGGCGGGTAATACCATCATCTCGAAGAAGAACTTTTCCTGAATACCGCGTGCGCCTTAAGATGGGCAGTCGGTTCTAAGTGACTCTCCGCTTCAAAACCTCCTATCATCTGCTTTACCGTAAACAATGTTATTAACACAGCTGAAGTTGCCTAAAATCACTCGATTGTTAAGAAAAAAACCTTGTTAGATACTAAAAAACTTGGTAATTACTGCAAATCGTGATGTGCGCGCGTCTTCATTTGCCTCCCTGGAGGTTTAAGTTGTATTATATGCAGTGATGTTGTAGTCGGCAACAGAGTTGAAGAATTCTTTCTTGGAACATTCTTCAGAGCATTCACATGTAAATTCAATAGAAATAATTAAAAACTAAATACCATTGATAAAAACACTGGTTTTGGAATTTTTTCTTAATCAATTAAGGAAATCCCCAAGTTTTTGCAAACAATAAGCTATTTTCGTCGACTGTTCGATAAAAAATTAATTCCTTCTAGTAATAATTGCAATGATTTTTAGCGAGGTAGTTTGAAAAGCATTTCGAATAATACAGAATTTTGTCTCATTTAGGGATTTTGTGTAATATGATTAACCGCTTATGAGAAAGATAATTTAAAGTTGTTATTAACGTGATTCCACTGTTTAGGTTAGGAATGATTCTTAAATACCGCGAGAGAGAAAAGGGTTCTTTTCTGAAACCTCCTCTTGAAGCGATTCAAGATTCGCTAGAGATCAGAGGTGGTCACTCGTGGGAACGAAGAACGATCTTGACACCTGACAGCATTTTGAAGACTAATGACTTTGAATCGCGGTCTGATGGATAACTTAACCCGCTCGATAGCTATTTATCGATCAAGTTTTTATCAAAAGAACAGATCCCGAAATATCGATATACTAAACAAGCCGCGCGCGGTGAACTTGAGGATGAATTAATTCCAGCGCGGCAAAACCCAGCGGGGTCCAGACAACTCGCTTCACAAACTGTCTCAAATTATTCATATGCTCTTAAAACAAACCCTTGTTATTCAGACTTTAGAATCAAGCTTGGGAAAATATTTTTAATTACCCGAAGATCTATTTACGGGAAGGGCGCGCTGGATTAACTGTAAAAATCCACCTCTCTAGAACCGATTTCTCTTACAAATGCCCTTTGGTATTTCTATCTTAGAAAAAAGGCTTTCTGCTGCCATTCTGAATGAGTAGATAACTGACGCACTTAAGAGATATTAATGCTTTCAGAGGCTGACTAAAAGGTACAATTTTTCATTACTTGGAAGAAGAAAAAAATGCCAAAAATTGTTTAGGGATCTGTTTTAAAGCTTAACATTGTTATTCCAATCAACACAGAAGTTGTTTTGAAAATCTGGGTCGTATTTGTCTCGAAATTCTAGTGCGGTTGTTCTTGTAACCGAGCAATCGTCGACCACCACAAAGAATTCACCTCCCAGAACAAAGGGCCCACATGTCATTTCATGAGAGTTAAGTGAGTGAGAGCCGTCGCTTAGGGAAAACACACATTTCAGATTTAGTAGACAAAGTAGAACTAATGGTGATAAAACTTCGTTCAAATTAGAACTTTCTCTTGTGTATGCACGTCAAGGCCCAGAAATACCGACAAAGGGGCAGTGTTAATGTTTCCTGTAAAAGTTTGTCATCTATAGTCGACCAAATAATTCCTTATCTATTCTCGCAAATATTTGCATCCCAAGGTTTGGACTCGCGGAAATGAATGAAGAGTAGATTATTTTCCCGGGTCTTAGCTCCGCCTTCAATGAAAATTAATTTGTGAAGTTTCTTCGTACGTTCGAGTCCATGAGAGTCTTTTAACATTTTCAGAGAATCGGCAGCTTTATTCGTTTTTTATTAACAACGAGTAGAAATCCTCTTTAACGTGTATCAAAGCGGGAAATAATGTATAGGATGTTCCTGGGTTATGGAAGTCAAAACAAGCGTTGGCTGCCGACTCGGTTACCATGGAGACAACAGTGAACTAAACAATGTTGTACGTTTGTTTTTCATCTTGTTTTTGAACTAACGCCACTCGTGAATGGCAAACATTGGCCCAAAACTGCTTGATCAAAAAATTCTAGCAGATATTTGATGAAAAATGGCGATTGTAGATATAAAAAAGTTTAATCGTCGACTGCACATTCTTGATAATAACCCTCGGTTCCAAAAACACCTTATTAAAGAATGAAAGGCTGTGTATTATTAAAAAGACAGAATTTACCAGAGAATTTCGATGCACCGGAATTATTAAAATTGATACCAGTAAACCAGTTGATTTTATTGTATCGGTGCTCGAGAAACAGAAAGATCTGATCTTCACTTAAGATCTTAAAAATATCGGCTTGCAGTCGGAGATATCTTGATATTCAACCTGCGTAATAAGACCATTGGCTTCTATCTGAAACGGGGGACCTTGGCGTCGTATGGAGTGCGATCTTTTCAAGCTGCGAGGCCCTAAAATTCAGCTCCTATTTGAATATTCAATTGCTGTGTTCTCCCGGGTAACAGATAGAGATCTCATCAGCTGAACTAACAGCCGCTAATCGGTGAACTAACGTCAGATGACAAAAAATAAATGCCTTTTATGAATTTTCTTATTCCGATATGAAAGAAAGTGGGAAATAAAGATTTGAAATTCCGAGAGATTGTCCGTTTTGGGAGACAAAAAGAACATAAAATCCGTGAAAAGGGGTCGTGCAGGGGTGGGATTTTTCCATGCGATATATTTCTTGACCTTGCGTTGAAATATTTGCTAGATAATACCTCTTTTGAAGGGCCCATAGCTTGTGGGATGACGTCTTTTATTCTACTCGAATTCCTAGTGATTGGAAAAACAATGGACCATGCTTTAGTCATATCACAATGCGCCCCTTTTGAATAGCTCGACTGAGGACTAAACGATGGTGTCCAAAGCTGAATACATTGAATGTTTGTACTGATTTTCGCTAAAAGGTTTGATAAAGTCCGGCTTTAGCGTTATTTGGCATTATTTTCGCTCGTCAAGTCAACACTGATTCGGACTTTGAAATGACACGTCTCATTCCATTGCTTAGATACAGCATATGTCTTCTTCACTTCGCCAACTTGTCACTGAAACCCCCGATGAAAATCGAAAACAACGCGCTCACTTTTTCATTCAAATCAACCTCATCCGGAATATTTTTGTAAACTCTTTAAAGAATTCCCCCTTTTGATGGTTTGTCCAAATCATCCTGTATTCTTCCACGCTTAAATACACTTTGCTATTGCCTGCCGCGACCAGTAAAATTTACATAGGAACGTTCACACATGAGTGATGTAAAGTGATGGCTGTCTCCCTTAGCTATTTTTGATTAACCGTATTGCATCCCAAGTTTTTCGTGCCTCCTTTTCACGAATGTGATCAATGGTCTCATTTGAACACTGTTTTATAAGGCAAATTGCAATTTAATCAGAAATATAATCATTTTCGAGCCTGCTGAGAATAGGAAAAGGCCATGGTTGTTCACAGGCTTTTCGTTCTTGGACTCGACGACACACGTTAAATCTTAATGCACAGTTTTGATCAAGTTTTTATTCAGTCTTGGCTTTGTATATAAGCTCCATGGAAATACGATAAATCTTGTTTGACCAAAGCAGGTTCTGCGTATGGTCTTGAAACAATGCCATGCGTTTTTTTCTGGCTCGTTGCATCTAAATAATAAACCTCACTGCTCTTGAGTTGAGATATTCGCCTCCAATGGGGCGAAAAACAGCTACTATCTGAATAATTGGATCAATATATATCCATCGGAATCGAAGTCATTATTCAAATCTTTTTTTTTTTTCATTTCCATAAAAATAAATATGAATGAACGTGTTTATAGCAAACGTCACCTTGAGACAGGGATTTTTCTTGGATCAAGACTTTACCTAAGCAACCAGTTTTTTCGGAACTCTGAAACAATACACGCATCAATAACTAGGAGAAATTCCGGTACGGTTCAGGGAGAGCAGAATATAGCGACAGGATTCTAGAATAAAAGATTCTTTGAATTTCATGAAAAACTTGTATCGGCAATTGCTTGCAAAAATTTCCTGAAAACACGAGTTCGAACAAAGCGTGCGTCTTAACTAAAGCAATAAGCTTTGATCACGGGCTTTGTGTATGCACGCGTATCGCGACGTCTTTTTAAGTCCTTTTAGCAAGCGATCAACAATTTTTCTCTAAATTGCGTTCAACTCTTGACCATTAAAACTCGAGGTTTAACTCATAATTTAACGTTCTGATGTGCCTTAAACAGCATTGCTATTTTGTCATTGTTATTAAACACCGTCTCCCAATAAAAAGCCAGTCCAAAGTTTCTCATTTAAAGTCTGTCTCCCCACTTTGGCCAAAGTGGAATTCGAATTTTGTAAACATCGCTCGACTCATCAGGATGTCGAAATGTGAGAATTCCGGCTTTCTCTTCGATAGTATTCGACCTGTCGAATCTCGTATTTGATCTCTAGCGGAAAGGACACTTCAACTGAACGAGAAAAATGTGTTTTTGAAAATAGTCTTTTAAAGGGTACTACACTCTAGGCAACCCTGATAGCTTTATCCAAATACATTCCATTGCGAGTCATCTTAGTTGCCTAAACACTTGCCTCTCTCGCAACGTTGGCAACGGGGAAACTCGTGGACAAACATTTCCTTTCATCGATTTTCAATTGAGACTAAATTAATGGAGAATAAAACTTTGTATTTTCAATTGAAAGCTAGAAAATAGCGGTCTGTATTGTCTCGAACATAAATTGTAGAGGATATTAAATTAATAGGCATTTTTCCTCGATTTTTGAAAGCCCGTACCCTGAGGCTTTGATCGAATTTAGCAAAGTGAGTTACTGCGACAATATTTCGATCGAGAGCCTCAAGATTACTGACTTAGAAGCACGTTTTTAGAGCCAAAGAAGCTGATAATCTCGAAATCTAGCACAGCTAAACATAGGTCTTAGTTATTTGACTTTGAAAAAATGCCATAGTTTGTATTTAGGACATGTTGAGCTTAGTATAGCGAAGCTTTCTAGATGGTATCTACACATCGTACCACAGTGATTGTATAGTCTTTGTAGCTTGGGATTATTTTTGGCGCTTTAAAGTCAAAGTCCCGAGATGGTCGGTTAGAAAGGTTAACAATACAAGAAACGCGCGGAAACATTTTTTCCAAGAGTTCAAATGAGCAACAATAACAAGTTTGGGCTTTTTCTTCCGTTTATGATGTTTATTTGAATAGAACCTTCCATCATAGATTCCGCTAGCGTTCAGTCATTCAGTAACCGAATTTACATAAGCGAATGGCCAAAAAACACTTGTCAGCAGCTGCAGAGTTCTCAACAAACAAAAAACTAAAACACATAGTACTGAACGTAAAACAACTTTCAATCTAAACACAAGAAGTTACACAAATTGAGACTATTTAGTACTGTTCGTATTACCGTCTGTGGATTATTTTGGCCTATGTGAAAGAATTCTCGAACGATTTTGTGAATGTACTAAATTTGGTAAACACTGGATAATTTTTTATGTACAACGATAATGAAATCGACAGCAGAACTATATATTATTTCAATTTACTATTGCGTTATGGTTTTCTGTAAATATATCTATGTTACAATTCCGCTCGCGTCTTTAGAAACTATATACAAAATAAAAGTTAGATTGTCTTGTGTTCATTTGAATGTGTTATGAATCTAGCCTTGCCGTACGGGGACTTGGAGGACTATAACTTGGCGGTTTTCTGGCGGATGGCACTTGTTTATGTGCCGTGTGAGACCAGGCGAGCTATAAAAAGTACTACTGCAGTGTTTACAAGAGTAAATTTCACCTGCATGTATACGTGAATGGCGGTCGAGGCCTCCCTTGTTCGAGAATCCATTGCCACAAACATTGCAGGTGAATGTTTTGGGACCAACAGCGTGGTTCAGAACATGCTTGGCTCGATTTGTCAGGCTCCGAAAAACCTTACCGCAGTACTGGCAAGGATATGGGCGATCGTCTGTATGGTTATTCATATGTTTTCGTAGATAGGCTTTACGTCTGAATGTCTTGTTACACACAGTGCATACGAATTGCCCTTGCCTGTTGCTTACCGGGCTGGTGCTGCGATCGGATTCCATCGCTGGTGATCCTGGTTTCTGGTCGGCTTCACCGTCGCTCTCAGCGTTTTCGAACTTTTTTGCTTCTTTGATTGGAGGCACTGGAGGGTTTTTTTTCTCATGAGGAGATCTTGGTCTATGCCATCTTCGATGCGATGCTAAGTTCGCCGGGCAGCTAAACACCTTATCGCATTCTGGGCACCGGTGTTCCGTGTGTTGAATTCCACTACACTTGTGCTGCGCCAGTGAAAATGGATCCGTGTAGACTTCGTCGCAAAGCTGGCAAATAAACTGAGATTGCGGTAGAGGGCCTTTGGGTTTTGGAAAATTGCTGTTTTCACTGAAAATAGCAAATTCTTTGTGTTCTAAGACGGCTGTTTTGGTTCCCCCGTGCTCACTTGAATGCCTGTCATTAACCAAGTCGCGGTGTGTCGGGTTGCTCTCCTTGCTGTTTTTGGTCGATTTTTCTGCCTTGACTTCTGAGGGCTGTGGATTTGGTTTTTGTTTCTTCGAAGTGTTTTCCTTCTCTGTTTTGAACGGTTTGAAGGCGCTGTTACAGCTGGCGGTCGTGTTGGTCGAGGTGAACATCGAAGTTAATGAACTTAACACGGGAAATTTATCGGACTCGGTCGGCGAATGAATTATTCCTGAAACCGCAGACGAACTTGAAAATATTCTATTGTCAACATAGTTAAAGTTAGGGTTGTAGTCTTCATCCGGAAAACTTCTTTTCTCTCCGCCTGGCGATCTTGGACTTTTGTTTTTCTTGACAAGAAAAGCCTTAGGCATGATGACAACTTTGGCTTGGTTGTTCTGGTGAGAACTGCTTAAAATTCCTCTTTTTGCCAAGCTGGAGCTCTTATGGAATATATTATACCAAAATATTCCACTTACAGCTCGAATGAACCGTTATCTTGCTGAAATTACTTGTTCTAGCCTGTAGGCCTCGAGAGCTTGGACTTGGATGGAGTTGGTGGTCGAATGCTCAGATTCGCCACTGGAGTGAAAATATCTTGGCTCTGCTGAGATGTCTTCGTTGTCCGTTGGAACCTCAAGTGTGATTCGTATCGGAAGCGCAAATGTTTTAATTGTGCTACTCGCAGCTGCCTGTCCTTACGGTGGTTGTTAAGAGGTTTAAGAACGTCTCATTGAAACGTCACACGAGAGAGCTCCTCCCTTTGTTAAATATGATGTTATATTGTTGTTCTTCTTCGCACGTGTTATGTATTGTTCCACTGCGGGTGTGCAACCTTATTAACATTTCATTAAATAACGAAGGAGAGCCTTTTCCGTGCACTGGCCGGGATTTTTTCGCCAGACTTTGCCACTAGTATCCTGCACCTCATCAAACATGACTTCACTAACTAAACCTCTTAGCTCTAGTAAATTGTATTTGGAATTGTTTACCGGAGTTGTCAGGAGTTATGGTGTAAAATAGCAGTCAAATGGGGTTTTATACAAAGCGAATATTTATGCACAAAGATTACTTTCCGGCAGAAACGCAACGCATCGTCTAATTACGCAGTAATTTGTAACACGTGGCCTTGATTGACAGCCATCCAAGTAAGACGCCTCATGATTGGTTAGAAGGTTTTTCTCTTGCAGGACAGCTGATTGGCTTCTCGAAGAATGGGTCCATACCAGAACAGTATTAACATATCATTATCATGATGTGGAGCTTAGCTATCGGTAATTCAAATTCCTTCTGCGATCGCCTACATCACCCATCTCGATGAATACCGGAACCAATATTCTTCACTACAAAAGCGACATTCTCCCAAAACTTCACAAAATCTTATTGCTGTATACACGAAGAATGCTGTCTCTTATTTAATTACGAGGAAAAAGGTCCCCTAAATTCGTACATGCATTCACAAACGCAGGCATCCGATCCCAACTCAACACTATTCTATAACATATGTTCTCGAAGAGTTTAGATGCCTTCAGAGATTAGACTTTTCTTGATAAGATTTTTTTTGTCATTCTATCCTTTGGTTGGAGTCGCCATGCTATTCTTTTCAAACTTGTACTTTTGTCGTGTTTATTTGCGACAGGAAAAAGGATTTTTCGACCAACAACTATTTTATTTTGACTATATATATACACACGCACACACCTCCATATACCAGTTAGAGAGTAGCAATTTCAGTGGATTGAAGTCCAAGGAGACAAATAAAAAATATAATGCCATTCGTAAAATGAAATGAAATGAACACCACTAAAGTCAAGATGGATCAAATTCTTAGTAGTTCATTTCTTTAGTCAATTCTTTTTCATCCTAATTTATTCAAATAATATATTGCCTTTTCTTATCTCCATATGTTCATATCTCACCCACCCTTGCATAGGGCCCCGAAAAAATTCTTTTGAAACTGTCGATTCTTTCGGTCGAATTTCTTAGGTCAACAGTCTCTTCGCAGCTGTGTTTCCACTGGCATTTTTAATTTCCTTGAACCTCTGAATACTGTCCGTATTCCAGTGATTGTGCCATCGAGTTCTTGGGAATCTTTGTCTCGGTTCGACAGAATGTTTTCGAGACATCAAACATTGATTATATGAATTTTTCTATTTCTTGTAGGTGTTACAAGAAAAGTGATTATTCTATGGAATCTGCCATCTTTATTATTCATTTTTATTCCTAAAGTTCCATTTAAGTTAGGTAAACAAAAAAGCTTGTGTTGTGTTGGCCCACAGCAGTGCAATTAAGGCTATTTGCTTTTATTCCGCGAATCTATTCTAATTGTAAAACCTTTTCTAATCTCTTACTAACGCGACTACTGAATGTTGAAGCTTAAAAGTGCATCTTGGGGGTATTTTTTTATGATTTGTTTCATTTCACTCGCTTTACTTGGCTCGAATATCATCACATGAGACCCCAAAATAACGATGCTTAGGATTATCAATAAGAAATATCTCGCTTTGCAACACAATGGGGAGAGTTTTTAAATACGTTACTCATTTTTGAACTCATCAAAGAATTTGAAAACGAATTTGTGCGGAAAAGTTAGGCTACGTGTTTCGAGTTTGCTTAGGGCCTCAAAAGAGCAACCTAGCTTGAGCAGGCATTTAAGATAGTGGAATATAAATAATTAAACTCCAAGGCGTTGGGAGTGGTGGCAGTTCGTGTAATTGAAGTAAGAACAAGATAAAGGCATCGGCAGGTGTATGTGCTGGAAGAACGAATCAATGGAAAAAGATTTTTGTAGGCAGAAACTAAAAACTCCTGTTCATTGTACATATTTGAAGACGTCGTAGATCTCATTTACATATATATAGCCTCATCTGTGGAAAGGATTCGAATCTCTCACGGGTTGAATTTTGAAAACAGAACTCGTATCAAAAATCGAACTTCAGAGATCAAATACCAAAATCTATTCGAAGCCAAACTCCGAGATTGAGTTTCAAATGTAATCCCAGCCAAAAAAATTTGGGGGCAAAAACAAACTCGCTTTTATTAAGGTATTTAAATCTATGGAAATACCTTCAGCTTTGCAATGTCATTAATGTCTAAATTCGAGCAGATAATTACTAAAATGTAAACGCTTTAAAATGGCGCTAAAACTTGAAGAGTGTCCTATCAAATATGTGTTGGTTTGTGTATTTAGAATTGTTTTTCTCCGACACAACTACTCAGTACTTTTCAGTTTAGGTTAGGAGACGATCAAAGATACAAATCTTGATTTCCTGAAAGATACGCGACCCTGCGTTTAGATTAAACCGACTGGCTAACCCAGAAACACCTTTCAAGAGTAGTTCGGCCCCTAAAAAGACAGAGTCTATCTAGATATGTTCAACAACAAGTATTGATTAATATTCATCGGATGCCTAACAAAGACATACAGAAGATATATGCGATTAAAATGAATAGCTTCGCGTTACTGATTCAGATATTTTGTTGTGAATTGTTTGAGATTTTCCACTAGATGGAAATGAAAATAATAATAGTTTCGATTTGAGGCCCTACCACGAAAAGCACTTTTCGAAATCCAACACATAGTTGTGGTATTTCATCAAAAACCTTGTGGGCATTTCAAGTTGCCTAAAGCTTTTAGCAATTCTAAATCCACTATTTTGAAAGAGTGTTCTGAGAGGGTTGAATTGAATCAAGAGCACCGTAAGGTCTTTGAGGAATGTGAGGCAAAGAAAGACATCAGAATCTAGTTGTTGTCGCAGAAGAAAAAGGTATCTCTCTTATTCTTCATCCCCCCAAACGCAAATACAGCCGTCTGTGAATTTCTCCATCAATTCAGTATTTCTTC
>JAABNW020130663.1:0-11548 GCA_015164035.2 Radianthus crispa | reverse complement strand
GTATCTCTCTTATTCTTCATCCCCCCAAACGCAAATACAGCCGTCTGTGAATTTCTCCATCAATTCAGTATTTCTTCTTTCATGACAAGAACGTTGTCTTGTTTTGTTTTTATAATTAGCAGTTCAGAAGAAGCCAGTAACATCTGTTTGAACGAATAATAATCAGCATTTTTATAAACATTTATTTTGAATCATGTTAAGTGGCTTAACATCGCGACGTGAAGTCGTTTCGTTTATACATGGATATTTTTGCTAAAACAGCCCTTTGTCAGCTAAGAATGATCATTTTTATTGGCAATAATTATCTGAAAAAAATATGATGACCAACCTTGTTTGCTGCCACACTCAGTCTATATAGATATGTAAATAACGTGATGCCAATTGTTTTCCACTTGGTCGAATATTTCTGGACCAAACGATTTTGGACATTTTTATAATTTATGATAGTAAATTTCAGTTCGTACTTACTGAATGGAAAATGTATAATCAAATGGCTGCTTGAGGTGCTTGCAAAAGATTGCTTCACTATCGTTTTGCCACAACCAATATCACGTATGTATGTATGTACGTATGTGCTATACTGATCTTCATATATCGTATTGGGCAAACAATATCAGACATGCAACAAAAATATGAAATAAAAGCACATGAAAATATAAAGGAAGAGCGTTTGTTAGTATTTAGAATTAATTTGGGGAATTTCCCTGAGACTTTTATTTTAAATCCTTTTAAGCGTTTTTGCAAAAACATCATTATGAGGGGAATTTAAAAAGAGAATTTTTTTGTTTTAGAAAGAGGCGAAGAATTCGCTGTCGAGTTTACGAAAGAGAGATAATTGGGCAATATCTCTTCATATTTTTGATAGATTGTTGAATTCGATGATTGCCATTCCATGTAGATACAAGTAATCTAATAGTACCTAATCAAGATTCATTCTACTCGCCCCAGTTATATCCCCTCATCCATTCATCTCCTAAAGTCGTGATTATAAACTAACCTTATTCTATTCACGCCAACGTTGTCGAAATAATTACTCCTGGGAAGCATGGTTTCATAAGCTATATTTATGGATTATAGTTTGGGAAAGTCATTAGACTGAAGACTCATTCTCACTTGGAAGTCTTTTCTAACCACACAGTAGACACCAATTTTCCTTGAGGCAATTCTCGAACAAAGATAGTTAATTTCACTAGACGTCAGTTGAGGGTCTAACTATTAAAATCTATAGAAATAGAATACAAAATACATATGAATCAGTATATTTTTCCTCTAGATTAGCCCAGATTATTCCGGAAATTGTTTTGTTCTTGACGTGAAAAGTGCAAAAGAAGTTGCTATGTGAACCGCAATCGGGTCTTTGCAATGTATATTTGTATTCTTTGAAGTACCGTCTTCTCCAAAATAGTCGAGACAATATTTTCACTGATAGTTTGAGTGTCTGAAAAACGCGGGTTTTTGATAAATTAGCTTTTAGCTCGCTGTTTTTATTCTAAATGGCCTATTTTATGTATTAGATGTAACAAAATGCTAAAGCATTTGCTGATAGTCTGTGGATTACAATTAGTTTGAGATTTACTGTAATTTGAAGATGGTCTTTTGAAAGCCGACGCTTGCTTTAAGAAATCTAAATACGATGGAATCTCGAAAGATCCAGAATACTTAAATAATACAAAGAAGGGAAAATATTCCAGCCCGTTAAATACGAGGTTAATATCAGATAAATATGGCTTTGATCAGTCAAGCTATCTACTGAAAGCTGATTATGGAGACAGACCCACTTGATTCGGCTATCTATACATCTTGGGAACAGCTGGTCCGGGCGAGATGGTGTCACAATGGGCTAATTCTTGCATTCATTTATTAACATTTATCACACATTTCAGTTCTATGTTTCAATTGAGAAATATCGCATTGAAATCTCGAGTTTTTCTCCGAGTTTTGATATTCTTCGGCAAAAAAAATGGTTACAATTTTTCGTGTCGAAAACGCTTTAGATGTTATTTTAATGATCAATATATTTCTCAAGCGACCCCGCCCCATCATCAACTATCCCTACATCGTTAAATTTATGCACGTTCTATATCTTACAGCCAGATTTAAATTGAATTCCAAACACAAAAAGCAATCTTCATTTATTAGTAAAGAAAGAAGAAGTTCTATAGCTTTATTCTTTCAGCCCGTCACTTGTTCTCCCAGGGCAACAATGCATTGGACTTTTTTCTTTTTCTCAGTTCTGTTCGGTTTCAAGGCTTTCAGACATGTGAATTAAAGCAGTCATTGAACAAGAATTCATATTTCGTCTTGAAGAGGGCTATGAATTAGCTAGCTAACTAAGTCGTTTTCGTACCTACTGCAGTGTCAGATGAAAAGATGGGAGTCTGGACATGTTAGCTAATTCTCCAGCTTCAGGGAAATAGTTAATGGGTCATAGAATAGACCGTAAATCTTCCCTTCATTCACAGTTCAGTTATCACACAAGGCTGCCGACAACGAAACGAATTGGTTTTTTACTCAAATTCCTGTCTGCGCTCTATTTCATTTCATGGCTATATTTAATAGTCCAGAGATGATTTCGCCAACTTGGCTACTTATTTAATAACCCGGCAAATCTTTTTTCTTTCACAGATTCGATTTGTCTTCTTTGCTCTTTATTCATGAAAACTCATTCCAAGCAAACGTCATTGAACTGCATATTTAGACTTTATTTCGTTGCAAAGACAAAATAGCCTTCTGAATCACTAGTTGTTTACGGCGACTTTATTTTTAGATAAAACTTCGATCTCAACTTTACTTAACGATGTGGCGCCCCGTTATTTAACTAGAAAGGTGTGAATGTGATCCTTGTGTTCCATCAAGTTCTCAACAATACCAAAAGGGAGTACAATGTCTTATTTTGTAAACAAAAAACTCGCGCACAAGTTCACAAGTAATTTTTTTCTTTGTCGTCTATCTCTCGCGTGTACGATAATTGATTTCGTGGCAACATTATATTCTTTTATAATACATCAATTTTCTAGTGTAAACTAGTCATTTCATGCAAAGACGCGCATAGTTCAAGAATTACATAAGTTTTATTGAGGTATTGATCATTTCAGAGCCAGAATAGATAGATGCCTCCAGGCGTAGGATCAAGAGAGCCACTTGTATGTTTTGTGCAGCTTGTCGAATGTGAAGATGAGTGACTGGCTCATTTTACGCGAAACACGTTTAAAGTTTTCCTAAAATGACGCCCCAAAACAAATATCTTATTTTGAAAGCCGCAATAGTTCATCCTTCAAATGCACAATCAACTTACTATGGATTCTTCAACGCTGTGTTAAATTCGTCATCCTATATTTCTGGACACTAGTCTCTTTGCATGAATCATTGTACGTCTTAGATTGGAAAATTTATAATATATTCTAAAAGTCGTAAATTTAACCAAATTTCAAAGGAGAAATCATTATGCACTAATACTAATATCTCGACAGCTGGATGAATATTTTGAAATCCTTTTGGTGAAAACAGCGATATTTTTAACTTCGTCATAAAACTCGAAGGTTTTTAAGAGTGAGTAATGACATAACGTTTATTCATTCAGATGTCATGAAACTACAAAATGGCGACAGTTATTCGAACTCCAGTCTTTAATATTCCTCATTCCAAGCAACTTTTCGATTTAATTAAGCCTAAATGTCTTTCCCAAAAAATCATAACGGCTATAGATATGACAGCTGACAATATCACCACTAAAATCATTTTTTCTATTCTCATTTAGGTGTACCTGACAATTTCATTATTAAGGTATACAGCTGACATCGAATTTTCCACAAAGTTTATTAAGATTTTATATAAGCAAAAGAAGGATCAAAGTCTATTGATCAAACTCAATCAAAGATGTTTTTCAAATAAAATCTGACATCTATATGTGGACACATTTAATAAATATTCGATAGCTTTCAAAATACCAATCTTATTGGATAAGATTTGAGCAGTTGCCAACGAAAGTGCGACATATTTGTTTGTGAAAAATACGGAAAATCTGTTTTTATTGATTTCCAAAGTTCATATCGCTGTCGACAGTTGCCTTCATGTTTGGCTATGTTGTGTTGTCTGGCTATGAAAAATCCAGTTGTTTTTATATTGTTTTGTTTTTGAGGAAAAAACTGAAGAAAACCCGATAGTGATGTTGATTAAATTTGAAATTTTGTTGATATGTTTTTCATGAAGTGCGCAACACGAAAAAGAATGTAACAATTTTTTTCCAGACTTCGTTTTAGGGTTTTTGCTACTAAGAACTGATATGATTTACTCTTAGATGGCTATTTTCGGGGAATTATGCTCAACTTTTAAAAGAATGTTCTTTTCAAAAAAAACCCTATTTTTAACACATTCTTGTTGTACTTCTAATGCACTCCTTCTCTCGCTAGGCATAAACGAAGCCGCGCAAATAACAATCTTATTGATTTTTATCCTAAATATCAAACTCGAGGAAAGATTCCTTTTTCCTATCCTTTCCTGCTAGTGTTTTCTATTGCTATTGTAAATGTACTTCTCCCAGAGAGATGTTTTCAAAACAAAACTCAAAGGCAAAGCTTGTTTTGAAGAAACGTTTCCTTTAATTCATTTGCTTTCCGTTGGGAAATCTAATTTATGCCTTGGAAAGAAAACATTGTCTTTTTTTACTCTTCAACTTGTTTTAACTTACTTAAATGTGGCCAACTCGAGCAGTAAATCTCATAAAAAATGTTCTTGAGTTATAAGAATGGAAATGTGGACCCGCGATTGGAAAACGTTTAATTTAGAGTTTGAAGAAAAAAGAATGTCTTGGCGAGTTTATAGCGAATTGTTTGATTGTTAGCTCTTGAAGCCTCAAGTCAATTAGTCAGTACATCAAAGGGAGAGAGGTCTATAGACGCGAATGGAGGCCTTTCTAACTATGGGGCCTTCTTATTATCTTCTGTTACATTTCTTTAACTCCGAAGCCATCATTTGTATCTTCGAAGTAAGTTTTCAGTCAGTTTGGATTCCCATAAAGACAGCTGACAGCTGATTTTTCCCTCCCTCTCGTACTCTTGACGTTCCTGTGTTCAACTTCTTCAATAGCAAACATAGCTGATAATATTTCTATTCTTCTGGTGAAAGTAAGAGACATCCCAAAAAATTCTCAACCGAATGTACTCGAGCAAGTTCTATGTCCAATTCGATAGCCGCCAGCATTTTCTCCAACACATTTTTGTTGTTAGAAAAGAATGAATATCTAGGCAAAACGTCTATTTTTTTCAAGAGGAAATTCAACCATTTGACAATTGTCAACAAGGACTTCAAATCTTAATGAGATTTCGCGTATTTATGCTTATTGTAAATTAGCTTTTAGTATATCTCGAAATTTAATGATGTTCAAAGAGCCTTTGGCAAGAGTTTCGGCGTTCAGTCTGAACTCATATATTGAGATATTCGACCGATAGCTTGTTGAGATTAATTTATCTGTGATAACGTGGAGTTGTAGTCCGGAAACAGCCATATACTGAAGAGACAGCAAAGAAGATGCACTTATAATGTTACCACTAATGACGAACCACTCTCATGAGTTTAATGACAATATTTGAGTGTATTCTTCAAAAGTATGATACGGGTTTCTTTGAAGAATGCACGTCAAACCGCAGGAAATACCTTTGTTTGGGCGAAAAAAGTTTAAAGAGATTTACTGTTACTCCTTCCTTAATTACTAACCACCCAAGGAAAAAGTAATTGGAAGGTATTCTGTCACGAAAATGAGAAAAAATGTTTGTATTCAAGCGGAAAAGGGATCTCACTTTCCTACACGAAAGACATTTCAAGGCGCCAACAGAATACTGTAGTACCCACAAATGAATAACATCTTCAGAAGAAAATTCCTCAATATTCGTTTTTTTCCCCGACAGTATCCGAGGATTCATTTGTCTGTCAAGTCTCCTAGTAGCTTCACGCCTACAAATCAGTTACTTGGCAGAAATAACAACCCATTGAATATATAATTGGTTATAATTATCGTTACGACAGAATGCTGTCTTTCAATGAGTGCAGACTCTACGACAGGATCAACTTCCTGAAAATGCATTGAAATACTTTACAATGTCTGACAAGTGGGCCATCTCTCCTTTCACAGTCTACCTTCCTCAGTGATCGATATCAAAAATAAGCGTTCGTTATGCCTAGGAATTTTGTGTCATGTTATTTGAAATTAAATTAGACTTTTCCCTTCTTGGTAATAAATAGTTTGTCCATTAGCTTAGAAGAAGAAGCTATGCATCTTGGTCATTACAGATCTTATGTTTTCCTGCTGTCTTTAAGGATACTTCCAGCATGGCTTAGTCTCATGTTGTTATAGTAGCGACATTGATAGGCAGAGTGTTATGAGGCAATTATCGCCCACTAGAGGAACTAGAGAAATGCTGTTGTCTTGTGTTTGAGAAAAAGAGGTTTTCATTTGACAGTTCAGTCGTAGAATGTATCCGATGTACTAACAAGATGTCAAAACCGTCATTAGTTCCCTTCACTTGTTACTTTCTTTCATGTGTTTTGGTTCAAAAACTGAGATGTTATTTTCATAGTGTTTTTAAAAATTCCGTCAAAATTATCTGTTTGTCTTTTTTCTCTTGTGGTGAGTTAATACGAAGAAATCACTTAAGTGAAATACGAATTCAGTTTGTTCATACTGCACGAAGCTAAAGAAAGCGCCGGTTCGACAAAACTAAACGAATCGAAACGGTTCCAAAACAATTTCAGCAAGTCATTTGAAAACACAGTTATTTTTGTCAGCAGTTTTTCATTGTAATATATATTTTGTTTCCTGGAAATAAAACGGCTGAAAAAGCGCTAAAAATATGTATACAAACTCTTTAAAAATATGGAAAAACACATTCCATTTATGAATCAAGATAAAATGCTAAAAGCTCTAAAAGCATCCATGTAAGAGTTTTTTTAGAAATCTAGAAAGCTGTGACGCAAGAAGTATTTTTTAACATCTGCTTCCGAACTTAATGCTTTCATACAAGTGTTTGCAGGTACCACCTCTAACATCAAAGGCGATCTAAGTCAAAAATAATTGTATGTTGTCGAAAATAGGGAGTATTGGACTACATGTCTGATATTCAAACAATGCCACAGTGATGCCAGGTCCCTTGTCTCGGAAAACTAACTAGTACCTGCTCTAACGATAAACAGAAGCTTGTGGTGTAATTATAACTTTTACAGACTTTGTTTCAATGTGATCAACTATAAATTTTGACGCCGCCTTTTACTTATGCCCAGCGTTTTTCCAAAGACGCATTTCAATGCACGACACATTCCATAACAATATATTATGTATCTATAATTCTATAGAACATGATGTAATTATAAAAGACGATGTTGAAGAATCATTATTGTCGAGGGAGAAATCTTTTTTTCCGTTGACAGTTCTTCAGTTCGAGTCTTAAAACTTTGCAAACTTTGCATGACTGAATTCTGTTTTCATATATAAGTGAATAGTGACGTGAAGAAAAGTTTTTGATGTTGAAAAATGTCTGTGCGATGCACTGAAAACAGAGTCTGAAACCTTGACAACAAGAACAGACAAGACGCTCTGGACGTTAAGGTAGAATTACTTAAGACAATCATTTCTGAATACACTTTTATTGAATTGGATCTTAACACGTTTTGTCTAATGTATCAACAAACGAAATAGCAAACACGTGGCTTGCAGTTGTGTATACGCTTGACTGATACGGTATGCCTACCCAACCGTAGCTACGGAAAACAATCGATAAGTTTGGCTTCGTTTGCGTGTAATACAAACTCAGTAAGCTCATTTGATGTTATAACAAACTAAGGATAAAGCGAGAGGCGTTTCAGGGAAGCAAAAGAATAGGAAGTATTCAAACACTTTTTCCTCTCGTGTGGAAAGATGGCAGGTTTTTAGAGCTTATTCGTACCTATGTCTGGGATCTGGAGGAAGTCAACCGGATCCAGACTATTGTAAAGCAATTTGACTTAAATCGATCACCCAGCTTCAAAATCCAACGGTCAAAATTTCGTGAAAAGTTGAACTAGTTTGACCAACACGCAAACCTTCATAGGAATAAACGCGAATTAATTAGAAATAAGATAACAATGAGTTTTTTTGTGAACCCTTTTTAATTGTATGTGTTTTTTAGGTAAATAGTTGATTTTCATGAATGAACTTGTTCGTGTTAGGTTTTTGTTTGCATCTCACTGCAGAAGAATTAAACCTTAGGACAGCGCGCGTGGCGCGTGTAGCCGAGCCCAACAATAAGACTGGCTTAATGGTCACTAAACTATCGACACGCTACAACTTGTCGCTAGTTTTGGCGGCAAAAAACGATGTCGTACCACGTGTTAACACGTGATGAAACTGCGGTTTTGGCGGGTTTGATTGAATTGTAGTTTGGCGCGCTAGCATTCGAGTGAACACACGTGTAGTTTTCAATAAGTTTTTAACATTCCATAATGAGCTTTAATCCCCTCGTTTTACTAAAATAATCGCGCACAATACGTTGGAATTCTTGTTCCGATTGAACTGCACTAGTGTGAAGGTATTTCAAAGACGGTGAAGATTGAAGTCTTTTAAAGAATACAGTGTAAACCACCACTCTCGCTCACACTTTTGTACTCCTCGTGATTTTAAAAGAATTATCGAAAACGTTTGCCACGTTCCAAGAAAATAGGAAAATTCTTTTACAAACTTCAATGAGACTTCATACCACGAGTTTCATAAAAAAATCATTTAATTTTTCATAGAATTATCCTTTACACTTTAGCGATAAAAAAGAACTCCAGATTTCATAACTTTTCTAGAAGACTTGTTCTGCATCTGGGCGAATGTCTCAAATTGATTTTTTCCGTTTTTCTGCCTGCTGTTGACCAAAAATTATTTCATGATTTACATTATTTCACTTGGACACCGCCAGTGACGCTACTGTAGAAACAATCCTTGAGCAGTTTTAGGTGAATCCCTCAAGGTTCATGATTAGGACCTAATTTGGTGCAGAACTGAATTGTCAAAGTGATATGAAAACTAAGAGCAGAGAAACGTGGGTTGTATAATGCTCACATGTTAGGCAAACATCGCAGAGTGGTACGTAGTACTGGTACCAGGTACGTGTGAGGAATGTAACCACGAGGCGCCAACTACGGTGACAAAAATTCCTGAACTCCAAACTCGCAATTTTCACTAAGAAACTATGTCATGGACTCAGACACGTCTTTCTTGAAACTGAGTCATCTCATAAGCAGTTTACTTCGCATTTTTCTAATGTATTCACAAAGAGGCTTGATCAAGACTGATTATGACACGTTTGAATTTAACGGGTTTTCGCGCGCGCTTCAATGTGTTGGGTATTATCTTGCTTTTGTGAATGTTTCACTTTTTTTATCATATCGCCAACCCAAAGCACAGGATTCTTAGTATTTGATAAACCAGACTAGCACAGCTATGTAGCTACTTTCTTTTCAATAGTTCAGATATAGTCCTCGATTTTAGACATCAAGCACTAACTAGAACAAGGTTAGCTCAATATTTTTCATCGAAAATAACTAGACTCTTTGACATCTTATTTAAGAAAATAATTTTTCTTGGAAAGAAAATTAAATTTCCAAAAACAAAAATGCACAATAAGTCGACTAATATTGAGAAATTTGTAGTATAAATTTAGTTATAGATTCGTTATTTTTTTATACTATTTTATAGTGGTGTTATACTCGAAAGGAAAAAGCTCACGGACGAGCTCGCCTTTGTTACAAAGACTAGACAATTCTCTCATGAAAATATTAAAATACCATTCAAATCTTAAATTTTCAACTGGTGTTCGACGTTCTTTTCAGAATCGAATTAAGTTTGTCAACTAACCATCTTTAAAAAGTCAGTTGGGTATTTTTGTTCATAAATGCGTCGAAAATGGCTGTTTAATCCTGCGATGATAAACCGACACAAAGGATTTTTAATTTCTTTGATAGAAGGCGGTTCATTTTTTGTGGATATTTGCAACCCGAAAACCCAGACCCTTTCAAAATATGAAAGCTTTTAGTTTCAAAATCATTTCGTAGGTATGTATTACCTTACATTGTGTCTACCAGCGCTTGAAGTAGACAAAACCATCTCAGCGTTTTGAAAACATTGACACTAATAGGTTAGACACATTGTCTTTTCACAAAGTTGGCGCTGTCGTGGTTGGTGAAAACTAGAATCAAGTGCGCTGCTGGCAGAAAATCTTTTATTAAGAACAGACACATCATTCGACTCATTCCCAACTAATATGGACTTGTTGAAGAAGCAGTTGAATTATACGCGAGTGTTTTGTTATAAGTTTAGTTGTTCTAAAGAGAGTGAGGCGTGTTGACCCGGCTCTATATTCAAACACCTTTGCATATAGATTCCATGATCTTTTACAATGACTTCTAAAAACACAGAGCATGAGCCTTGACCTTCTCTTAGTTACTGATTGTGAACCTCCTACACGGTTCGTGGGAAGGTAGCATCATTGGAGAGCCGTTGAGATTGTTGTCGCCATTGTTCGCCTTAGCAGCGAAATTAATTTTCAAACAAAGCATTCTTCCAGTAGCTCCAACACTGATCTTGCAGGTGTCATAGCTACCAAGCATGGCCACTAAAATGCAATAGTACAGCGATAATTCCCCATCAACAAAAGCCTTTGCCCTTCATTCGAGGTGACATATTTTTTTGAGTCAAGCCATTCTGTCGATTACTCTCACAAGTGTTAAATTTTCGTGGGAAAATCGAGGCTATAGAGATGTCTCATTATTGACCGAGAGCATCGATTATTAAGGTATTAAGATGGATAGACAAAGCATTTACAACAGACAAAGAACAAGTGGTATATAGATACACCAACACTCACTATCTCAGTGAACGAAAGACTAGTCCAAACTTGTAAAATATCTTACCTGCTAGAGAAAGTCTCTTTTGCGTCAAACTCGCTAACAAAAAATTGACGACCTTGTTCAAACATGCTTTCAATGCGATTGTTTTGTTACAGCTCTTGTCAAATGTCAGTGATACGTATGAATGGAAAACAACCAGGTATTGTGTAGAAAGTCGTCTTTTTTGAAAAGACGCTTAGCTAGTCAAGCTTCGTTGCTACTTATGGATATTGGATGGTGGGAACATCTTTGTTTATCCTTTTCCAAACTAGTAACAACTTCTTCATTTCTGTCTCTTTCCAAAGTATTTACGAAGCACGACATCCCTCCTCCAAAGATAGTGTTTTTTTCTTAATTGAACCAGTAGAATGTAATACCTGTAACTTCGTTGTTGTTTAATATTTTCGCATTATTGTTCTAAACTATTTTTGTAACTTAAAGTTAAATTCGACCTTTAAAATCAAGAATAGCAAAAAATCTTTTTCTCCAATAAAATGTTGATATTCGTGACGTGATAAGAGGTATACAACAATACTTTCAAAACACCCATAGTCTACCAACGTCGCAGAGGTTTATTAGAGCGAATTTCGTATGAGTGGGAAACGGACCGTAAGAGTTACGGTACGGACACGGCTACGTTACGGAAAAG
>JAABNW020130552.1:0-13361 GCA_015164035.2 Radianthus crispa | reverse complement strand
GACTCAACGTTACCCTCGTTCCCATGCCCTGATTTTGATTAATTCAATATGGCGGAAGGAACCGTGAAGGAGACTATGGCCCATGAGGCCGAAGGTCGAAAAAGAAAAGTGAAAAGTAACGCCTGGGTGAATTATTGCGTGTCAAAACCTTAAAAATAGATTGCGTGGCACATAATCGAAAAGAAATACACGATACACGAAAATAAGTGGAACAGTAATAATCACCGAATTTCATACGTTAATGTGTTAGAAGTGAACCAATATTTTGTGGGGGACAGGCCCCCCCAAAATAATTCTCGAGGGGGCAGCACTCCCCCTGTTCCGCCGCCCCTGCACAGGAGGAAAATGCGAGCGTGCTTTTGCGTGATCAGCGCGTGGTGTTCGTGATGGTTCAGCTGATTAAGTGACTTACTTTGCTGTTTTGAAAGTGGAATATTATTTTCTGGAGTCTCAAGTGATCTAAATGAAAAATATAAGGAAAGAAAAATACACAGTGAAAAAGTCAATTGCCATCTACTTTGGCTTTGCTATTCTTTTTTCTCTCGATCTTTTTTCATTGTCATGTATATTTCTTCTTTTCTTTTCGTTCCCCGTAGCTTCTCTCTGTTCAGACTGACTTCAGGACGTTACATATCAGCTTGTGATTCTAATAATATTGGAACTAAACCAGGAACATTCTTACCGTCTCTTAGGTAGCTTTGCTTTGCGTCCATGGAAATCCCAGATGAAGATGGCGTCACCAGCGCTAATGAGATCCTGGTTACCCGGCGTGAAGAACAACTGATTGACGCGTTCACAGTGTCCAATGAATACCTAAATACGAAAGAACGGCATCGAAATGGGAGAAAATGGTACTCCCCTCTGACCAACCCCCCATTTTCAACACCTCGCTTTTGCACTTATTTAAATTATTATCAATTAACCTGGAAGTTGATATCCAGTCTCATGTGGTAGTCCCATATCTTTATCAGATTGTCTCCTGCTGTTGCCAGGTAACGCCCATCAGAAGAAGAGTCCAAACACGTACAGCGGTGACGATGAAGATTAGAGACCTGAAAGTGAAGAAAAATAATTACCAGGAGAATGATAAGACCATTACATAAAAATACATATGAAGGAGGGACAGTGAGAGAGGGAGGGAGTGGAGGGAAGGAGGGAGGAGAGAGGAGGGAAGAGGAAGGAAAGGAGAGACGAAGAGAGAGGGAGGGAGCAAGGGATTTAGAGAAGCCGGGAGGAACAAGAGGGCGAATGAAAGGATGGATTGAGTGACGGACGGGCGTACTGACGGAAAAATGATAATGAGAAAATGATTGGAATAATCTAAGGGGTGTAAGGATATGTTCAAAGATAATGGATAAATGAATTATAGAATGAGCGACAAAATGGTTGTGGACAGGACGAGGAATGAAGAAACAAACGACCGATGAAATATATGGAAAAGATTACCCAGCAATACCCTATTCACTAACCTCACTCAATAGCAGCCCATTACTCCCATTAAGTTTCAGTAACCTATTAGATGATGTTACAACCAACAGTTGATTGAGTTCTGGGGCAGCGAAGGTAACTAGGGTTGCTGTGTCTATATGAGCACGCCCTGGTGATGCTACTGTTGTGATGTCCACTCTCAGCACCTGGAAGGTCAAATACGGCCGAACCAAAATGCCAAATTTGATCAAAGTTTACTTAGGGTAAGGCAAACTCACAGGTCTAATTTTAGAATTTGTGGAGAAAGGAAGACCAGAAAACGATCTGGTGAAAAAATTGCGAATCAAGGGCTAGACCGAAAGAAGTTTATCAAAATGTGAAGTTGAGTCCAAAACATTACGGACTCAAAACACTTTCCAAACACCATTGCCCAGGCAGCCCTCTTCAAGGAGATTTGCTCAACGTACATTTACATAAAGATTCACTATGCAAACATGTCCTCGACGGGGGTGGGGTGGGGGGATAACAGCCGTATTTTATGAACCAGCTTACCTCGTCTAATGACCTCGCATCCACAACACAAATAGTGTATTCGGAAGGACCAATAAACGCCAGTCTCTTGCTGTCATGACTGACCGACAGAGCGCTGGGTCCCAGCTCTTCGTTTCTTGGTGTCATGTCCAGTAACATCCGTATTAAGTCATAGTTCTCATTACCAGCCGAGTACATGGCCAATGCCCCTGGAAAAAGCAGGCATTTTTTTACTCTTTTGTCATAATATTGATAAGTCCCCTTTAATCTGGAATAAATTGGATGAAGATTTAAAAATTATTAGCCGTAAACAATTTAGATACAAGATAAAATCCACTTTAATAAATTGTTATACTTAATTAACTTGATTCTGTCAAATTTAACTTATTTAACTTAATCTACCTACTATTTATTTTTCTATACCATCTACTGTCTATTTCCTTTATTTAATTCATATATCTATTAGTTATTCGTGTAAAGTAAATCTATGCATATATTTTCTTTCGTGTTTAATCATATTTTGTATCATTTGTACGTATCGACCATTTGTAATTTGCACGTACTATTATTTAGGGCCATCTGCTCGATTAGTCTACCTATTCAGATGGCCCGTACCTTTTTGTTTGTAAACATCAATATCTACTGTACTTCTTTATGTAAACCGTGATGGTACAAATAAATTATTGTATTGTATTGTAATAGAATTATCGAGGGGCGGAATGAAGCCGAGAGAGATCTAGGTAGGAGAATGATGTCATTGGATCGTGTAATATAGGTTGGCGCATGCTCAATATATGAGCCAAATATCATCCCACACGTAAAACTGAGATTTGAATTTGTCTTTTAAATATCGCATTGGGTGCTTACGTAGTAACGAAATTCAGTTCGGGCAAACTTCGGGCAAAATTCGTAGGCAATCGGAAGGCAGTACATATCTAGTCGGAAAATCTTAGGAAAACGAGTACTAATCGAATTACGTTTAGATATCGATGTGCTAACGGATCACTTAGTGACTGAGTGAGCGAGCGAGTGACGTCCAGACCACTCACAATAACTCGTTCCTACGCTTTGCGTATCCACGAGTTAAAAAGGGGGCGAAATTTGCTGGAAACGTCGGATCTCCTAAGGGAAGGAACTGCTCACTGACCAAGATTTTGCTTCTTCAATCATTTGGACCGAAAAAGTTCCCCAAAAAATTACAGAAGAAATCAAAAACTCCTAAAGAAAAATTTTAAGAATGGGTGGGGAAGTGTTTCGTCGTGGTGCGATCACACTTGAGATGTTGGTGTTGTTTGCATGTGTGTCAGTACTTGCTATAATCGTTCGGATCAAAACAAGACCCATTAAATCAAGAAAATAGAAACGATACCAGTATCCAAAAATAACAAAACAATTCTCCTGAAACACTCTTCTTTTAGAGAAGCAATAATATAATAATACAATAGCACCGGGAAGACGTGTACGTTTAAGTTTCAATAATGCAAGTAATTTCTCAGATCCCTATTGAGTGCTACTGCCCTTCACAAAATGTTTCGAATGGACGATCTAGATAGGAACTAAATTTAAAGTACATTTAGCATATCAGTCCGACTTTTAATATGTTTCTTAATGGAAGTTTACCACAGTAGCCAATGGGGAACAGTGTGCCTATATGGTAGCACCCTTGATGGTTACTTTGATATGAGGGACGCCAAGGTCGCATGTCGCCAACTTGGTTATACCAGTACTGTAGGATATTGGTGGTATGGACGAGGGACGGGCAAAGTATGGCTGTGGAACATGCAGTGTACAGGCTCAGAGGCCTCACTTGGAAGCTGTACTCACGGCGGATGGGGAAGCGTTGCGTCTTACTGCAACAGCCACACGTATGATGTTGGTGTCGTATGTGGCCATTGACTCACGAGTGCCATCACTGAATTCATTTTAATGTAAGACTAAAGACACCAAGTTCAAAAGAGTTACACTTAAGTGAAAAATGATCAGTCAAAGCATTAAATTGTCATTGCGTACCAATGGCTAGCTCCTTCTTAAATTTTTTCCCAAATGTAGAATCCTTCCACAATTAAGGACGTCACTTTGCCTTGACATGATGGTGAAAAACATGAGATGAAAACATTAGCCTGATTGACATGTTAATGCAGTTCTGGATAGGTTTTAATATAGAATAAAATAAACGTAATGGTGTTTGTGGACGGATAATATAATAACAATAAGATCATACCTAATAAATACATCATGGTTTTTCGTCGCATGGTGAACTTATGATGAAGGCAAATAAAAATTGAAACGCAAACATTGAAATGAATTAATTTGGTCGGCATGCAGCCGTTGACCGTTAGATGTTATGATGAAACAAGACGGTTATATACCTTTCTTTTAAGAAAGCGAGATATATGAACCCTCAGAGTCTGAATGGGGAACGATGCACTTGTTTACTAGGAAGGCTCAGAATCCTGCGATCAGGCTACATTTTGGTTGACACGGTCGCTACTTGTCCAGTATTACTTACTTTTTATATAGGTTCAGCTGATTAGTGTTTTGGTCTTAGAATAGTAATCTGTAAAACTCTAACGCTAAATGTTCTCAAGTATAATACTTTGTTTTATACTCATTAATTGTAAATAAAAAATAATTCTTTTATTATTATGGAAAAACAGTAATCGCAGCTTAAACAAATCTTGTCTATGTTCTCGAGTATAATACTAAGTTTTATACTGATTAATTGTAAATAAAAAATACATATTTTATTATTCAAAATAATCTGTAAAGCCGAATACACTAAACCGATTTGCCTAGAATTTCAGTTGAATTTTGAGGTATAAGGGATTCGTGAATCTTCAAACCGAACCGTGGATCTTTTAACACAAAAACTTCAAGATGAGAATATCTCCGCGTTAAGTTTGTTAACTTAAAAAGTGCAGTGCGTTATTTATTCTTTGACGAGTCTCTTAAGTATCATTTTATTTCGTTTCTGTTCAATTTTCAATAACTGACTTTCGATGTGAGCTGATTTTCAAACTGATTGTGGTTTATTTACTAAATTTAGTATTATTTGATTACTTTTGTGCTTAACATTACGCTTGTATAAGATTTCACTCTTGCTGATGCTGTCATATCTACCGTGCTATACGGAATGTTAACCCATATGTATCACTTTATCTTTCTTCAAGCATCGTTTTTTTTATCTCAGTCTCATTCCCCTTAATCAATTAATGTTCCTAGGACACCCAACGTGTTTTTTCTTAGTTCAAGACTTGTTTGAGTTCCGCATTGAACTTTACTGAGTTAATATAACAGTTTTCAATAAAAGCCATACTTGGCAACTAACTTTCAATTATTTATAGCTTAAGTTCAATGCAATGACGTTTAACATGTCAGTCTAAATATTCTAAATGTCTAAGATTCTAAATATCAATGTTAGTGTAGTCTACCACAGTGGTCAGTGGGGAACAGTGTGTTGGGATGGTAGCACCTATGATGGTCGCTTTGATATGAGGGATGCCAAGGTGGCATGCCGGCAACTTGGTTATACCAGTACTGTAGGATATTGGTACTTTGGAAAAGGGACGGGGAAAGTATGGCTATATTCGGTTACATATGGTTACACATCGCTATATAACATGCAGTGTTCGGGCTCAGAGGCCTCACTTGGAAGCTGTACTCACAACGGATGGGGAAGCGTTTACTCTGGATGCAACGGTCACACGTTGGATGTTGGTGTCGTGTGTGGCATTCCGGCGCTTGGTCCAAAAGTATCATCACGTGAGCTTGTTAATTTCTGTATAAAAAATATTATCATATAACTATTTATGCATTAGCCAATTACAGCAAAGCATCTATTAAATACTGAGCATTTCATAAAACGGTTTCACCAATGAAATTGCTTTTGGTAGACGCGTTTGTGTAGTTGTGTTGGTTTGGCCTCTAGTTCAGCGAGCACGAATATTTCATCATATGGTATGTTTTTATTGAATGTATCATAGTTATAGGATTATTTGGTTATTTGATGATTTTATATGAATACTGGTGAAAATTCCCCTCGAAATTTATGTTAGTTTGGTATACAACTCGCTTAAAGGATCGTTGTATACAAAATATAACAAATTTCTCGTGAAATATTCACCCGTATTCCATAGAAAATCTTCAAATAACCAGTAAATATTAATCAAACGAGACCACATCAAAATTCAAATACCTCAATAAGTAAGAATTATGATAGTATAAGAATGAGTACCACTTTAAACATGACAGACAGTGCTTGGCCACGATCGTGCCGAGTTAGCTACATAGTTGCACCAACAATTGGTATTGCACTCGTAATACTTTTACTGGCGAGGTTTATCAGTTTAACTTGCCTTAATGTTGGTCTCGTGTGCAGGTTTGGAACTAAACTGTATTTCTTTTCTGAGAGCATATACGATGTCCAGCTGTCTTTATATAGAGTTGCTGACGTTTTTATGTTCCAGCTGAATCGATTATTGATTTTTGGGATTTTACTGTGCTTTTTTTAACGAGATAAATGGTATCGTCGACACAGAGTTATTCAAAGCTTCAAATATATAAATGGTAAATATAAAGGCAAAAATGGTAAGAGTTTTGCTTCAATCGCCGAACCATCGCCAGGGAAAGACATCTTATCTGAAGTTCATCTTATCGTCTGTTCTTTTATGGGGAATGTCTCTTCAATTGTTCAGATCTGAAAAAGATGAATGAAGTCAATCAAATGATGACAATTTTAATTGAACTTTCATTATTGAATTTCTAGGTAAAACATATGAACTGCTTACTTTTTCACCAGATATTGTGAATAAGCGAACTACTTGGCAACTCTTCAGTAGCATAACTTCAGTTTATCAAGAACGTTTTAAAATGTGCATAATGGTCAATAGGGAACAGTGTGCCAATATGGTAACAGCGATGATGGTTGGTTTGATATGAGGGATGCCAAGGTGGCATGTCGCCAACTTGGTTATGCCAGTACCGTAGGGTATTTGCACTATAGACGAGGAACGGGCAAAGTATGGTTGTATAACATGCAGTGTACAGGCTCGGAGTCTTCACTTGGAAGCTGTACTCACAACGGATGGGGAAGAATTGAAAAAAATTGGAAAATAAGTAAGAAATGATCATAAAAGCATGAAACTGTCATTGCGCATTCGGGAGGGCAGGGTGCTTGGCCACGGTCGTCTCAATAATCTAGGCCGTTTGCCTTAGAAAAGAAAAAAACAGCATTACGCTTTTAATCCTTGCATTGATGGGGCTAAGTACAATAACTATATATGTAGAACTAAGCCAGTGGAGGTTGATATCTAGTGGCCAACTCCTTCTTAAGAAACTTCCCCAGTGATGATACTAGACGGTTATACATTTTTTATATCGGTGGGTGTGAGATACCCTCGCCTTCGGAATTGGGGAACGATGATTTGAAATTGACTGTTACATTATTGTAGAAGATAGGCTTGTATGTTGATGACAGGCGAGCGATCACACCAATACTTCTCCGGCCGATGTTATGACCCTTCGAACTTTAAAAACAATATTAATGAATATTTTATGATGATGATGTTCGTGATGGTGAAGATCTTAGATAATAATAATAAAGCATTTATGAGTGTTGATTAAAAATAACAAAAATTATTCATGAACTGAAATAAATCATATCAGTAAATACAGTAAAAGATATAATACTACTATACAAATCAAACTCTTCTACAGGTTAATCATCAAGGGCGGTTTTTATAGTAATTGGATATGTAAGAGACCTAGTTCTTACAATGGATTGGGAAATGTTCTCTCTGGCTGCAATTGGCACATATATGATGCTGGTTTCCTGCTCGATTTCAGAATCGTTTACTGGCCACCATACATGACTACGCATGGATACTAGTAGATAGAAAGTGAAGTGTTGCAAACGTTATCTCGCATGCTTCGCAGAAAATCTTGATTTTAAACTACACTCGTGATATTTTTTTTCGGACTGCACGAGAACCTATTCGATTTCCTATCCTAAAGTTCTGAAATCATATGTGATGCCCAGCTATACCCTCATATATGACTAAAGTGATTACATTCTAGTAAACAGTCTTTTTGTAATCTGCATTTTTATGTTATTTCATAGTGCTTATGTTTTAATTTTAAAAGGCTCAGGAGAGCAGACTTGTAGTGAGAGAAAAGACAGGTTTTGAATTTAGGCAGAGCGATTGTTCTTTTTCTTAGTTCAGTAGTTAGGATGTTCCAGATTCTCAAAGACCGTATGAAGTACCTGTTTTGGAAGGTCAGAGATCTGTGTGGAGGAATATCTAGGGTGATGATGTCTTCAGCTCCTTTGTTGCTTCAGGTATACTTCTTTATTTGGCGTTCTTTACGTCTGACGTTGTTGTTTGGCAAATCATGACCGTAGATGACTTTGAAGAGGAACACTATGTCCAAGTATTCATGCCAGAACGTCAGGGGTAGAAGACGTACGCGCTGAAGCCTTTCAGCATAAGGAACATCTCTCATGAATGGTAGCATGAGGATGTACTTGATTGCTCTCCTTTGGACTCTTTTTCCATTTTTCTAATTAGTTCTACTTCTTGTGGAGTCCAGACTTGAGACGAATACGAGAACTGACTCCTTACCATCGATATTTAAAGGACCCGTCTTGTTTCGGGGTCTCTCAGGTTGTATATGAATCTTCTTAATATCACTAAGGATTTGTTTGCTTTGGCACAGATGGATTGTAGCTGAGGGCCCCACGTTAACTTGCTGTTCACAAGGACTCCAAGATCACGTTCGCATTCAGATCTTTCGATGATTACGCCGTTTAAGATGTAATTATGTAGGGACGGATTCCTTTTCCTTGTAATACTCATGATTTTACATTTGGATGCATTTTGAGTCATTCTTTTTGATGTGATGGAAGAAGCAATATTTGTAACATCATTTTCCAGTGCTATGGCGTCATTTGTTGTATTAACGAAGGATGAGCATTAAGTGTCATTAGCAAACATAGGCACATCAATAACGTTGGATGTACAATCAGGAAGATTGTTGACATAGATGATGAACAGAAGAGGCACAGGGATTGACCCTTGAGAAACACCAGAAACGAATCAACATATCGAGGATATCAATATCAATTATAGTAGACAGGTTAACACAATCTCCAAGGAGGTATTTGGAACTTGAGGAAGATTATATAGTAGCTATACAATGGTTTCGAGTGGCATACCGTGGCATATACCACGAGTCGCGTATTTTCTTGTATACACACGAGCCTTTAGGCGAATGTTTACACTGAGAAAATATACAAGTGACGAGTGAGACATCCACGGTATGCCACGAAAAACTGTTGTTTGTGAAGCATTTTTAAAAGAAGCTTGAAACATAAATACTTCGTGTCTTTAACATATAAAAATTTTCTCAACACGGAACTGCTAAAAGCAGACCGCCAAAAACTTAACGTTTAGTGAAATAAAAGTGCATTTCCCGTTGATTTAGAATGCCTCGTTTAAGTGACTTGTATTGACGGTTGACTTGGAAACGAAAATACTATACTGTGTTTACAGGAAAGGTATCACCAGGGTCAATGGGGGACAGTATGCACTGGTGGCTGGCATATGCCTGATGCTAAGGTTGCATGTCGGCAACTTGAATTTACCAAAACTGTAGCATATTCGCATCATGGATATGGGACAGGCAAAATATGGCTGGACAACATGGGATGTACAGGCTCAGAGACTACATTTGGAAGCTGTTTTCACTATGGGTGGGGAAATGTTCCCTCATGGTGCGATCATGATTATGAAGATACTATTTTTGTTTTACTTTTGTCGTAATACACAAATCAGTAAAGCTAGGACATTGTTCTATCGTCAAGGAGGCTGTGAAGTTTGGGCAGGAGCTTGGAATAACGCTAAACTTGATACACCCTAGCCCTAAATGCTGTACAGATGTTGGAGATGAAATCCCAGGCACTAAGATCAAACAGAAGTTGAAGGAAGCTCAGCAAGTAATGTTGAAGGACGAGGTGCGAAGTCAGAGTTGAGCAGTGGGTGCTTTGATTGACTTAGTAAATGGAAGTGCTTTCCAATCACGTATGTGATTGCTGGCATCCATGAACTGAACGAGCAGATGTTGCTGACACGAGTGCAGACTCTGCGGCAAAGCGTAAGAATCGGTAGCACATCTCCTGGCTGTAAATATCAGCCTGGAAGTAAATACCTTCACAGGCATAATTCCGCGCTTAAGATTCTGTTCTTTGAGATGTTGCAGGATCTTGAGCTTGTGGATAAGGTACCACCTTAAATCTGTTTATGAGAGTGAAGATGTACAAGCCTTCTGGGGTATTCCGTTGTATGCAGAACATATGGAAGTGAGAGCTAATCGGATAGATGCTAGAATTGTGGATCACAAGCGGAAGATTGTGTTACTATCTTGGAAATGAGTTGTCCATGGGTGAACAACAGAGCTGCGAAAGACCGAGACAAGACCGGTCACAGAGGGGCGCTAAGAAGGGCTGTAGTGTAACAGTAGATAGTCTACTGATTGATAGGGTGGTGATATTGGACTGTCAGAGAAGAAGGCATACGACTCGTGGATCATGAGTGGTTAGGTGAGGTGATGCTGCTGCATATGTTCTCAAAGTGGTTGTGTGAGGTGATCTGTAAGTTGTGTAAGAGCTGGAATACCAGAATCGTGGCTAACACGTCGCACGGACAGGAAGTCTCTGAGCCGATTGTGTTTAATAAAGGCTTACTACAGGGAGATGCGCTCTGCCCAAGGATGTTTACGATCTGTATGAACCCCGTTGCCTGAAAGATTAGCGCCACCGAAGGATAGAAACTGTCTAAACCAATCAGCGCCAGTGTAACTGATTTGCTGTATATTGATGATCTCAAGGTATTTGCTGCGTCCGAAAGCAAGTTAACAGTTCTGGAGTCGACGCAAGCTGCTATGAAAGATATCGGGCTTCAATGTAACCCAAGGAAATGCGAAGTTGCCCAAATAAGGAGAGGGGTCCACGTCCAGGAGAGTTTCGGAAGAGATATAGCCGGAGAAAGGCTACTAACTCTTGAGGAAGGCAGAACGTATAAGTTTCTGGGTGTTCTTAAAACCCTAGTTTTGGAAGAGAAGATGGCACTTGAGTTCGCAGCAAAAGAGTACCTGCGCCGATTGTCAGTCATCTGGGCCAGCCCCCTCTCTGATTATAACCGGGTTGTGGCATCTAATCAATTTGCCCTGTGTTAGAATGAGTGTTGCAGTTGGCTGAATAAATGGAGATCATGCCCCTCGTACACTATTGCCGCTGCATTTGAACTGTACGAACAACTGTTGCCCACACAAAGCTATACTCTAGTAAAAAGACACACACGAGTTGTCCCGGGGATGTGAAGTGTAAGCTATGTGGTCTTCCCAAGAAAGTGTCCCGCACATTCTGGCCGGGTGTACTGCACTAGCTCAAAACAAGTATTTTGTTAAGACATAACATGGCTTTGAAAGTCCTGTTCTACGAGCTCTTACGTGACCAAGATCTTCTTGAGGAGGTACCACCGTGGTACTCACCAGTGATGCCAAAGCCGGTGTACAAGTCAGAACAAGTAGAAGCGTGGTGGGATGTACTTGTGTATGCAGATCATCAGGAGGCGCGAGCCACTCGGGTCGATGCGAGCCTTGTGATTCATGAGAGCAAGAAAGATGATCATAACCATAGAGATGAGTTGTCCATGGATTAGTAATCGAGAGAAGAAGAGCGAAGAAAAAACTATGAAGTATGGACCCTTAAGGTGGGGAGCTTAAAGAGCAAAATAAAGGATATGACTGTGCACCAGTATAATATCATTATGGATGTGCTAGGCGGCTGGTCGAAAGAGACAGAGATTAGTGTGCGATAACTGGTTGGGCGAAAGACCACTCAAGTCTTAGAGAGATTGTAGAAGTTGGTTTTATCGGCGACGCTGAACATTGCAAGAACTTTCGAAGTAGTAACATAATGTTATATCAAGATTGATAGACCAGCCATGAACAGTTATCTATATAAGTTTTAGACACTTAGACTATGACTTTTATATATGTATATATATTTTACTTATTTATTTACGTACTATTAAGTTTCGCTTAGCTCACAGGTTACGCTGTGCGCCCTGTGTTGCTTGTTGATACTGTGCATACAGATAGTTTTACTGCATATTAATAATAATAATCATAATATAAGTTACCGATACATTATGCTTAAAAGTGCTCATTTTATTAGTTAATTGATATCTAAATTCTTGTCCTAGCCTTGGACGAAGGTATCGATCTGGAATGCCACAAAAAGCTTATTTCTGTGTCAACAGGTATTTAGTTAAATTTTTGAGCTGTAAACGTGAATTAAATAATAGGACTGTGGTATAATGTCACATAGATATGATCATCACAGTATGAGTTAGCGATCTAAGCGAATGCTAAAGAAAAACCTGAGCTATTCATAAATTTGACAAAAACTGCACAATGTAATTCTAAGAAACGAAGGCTTATTCTGGTATTTCAAGACAGCTATATAGTCAATGCATCTTGGTTGTTCAAGCTATTACTTTTTAATAACATAGGCTGAACAATATCTAAAACTAATAAGAACTGCACGTGATAATGTAGCCTTAATTCCACGGGGCAATTTCACTTCCCCCAGATTTTTTTCTCAATCTCGAATCAACATATCGAGGATATCAATGACAAAAAGAATTTCCGTATTTACTTATTTCCTGCAATCAATCTCGATTTCCCCTGAAGGCACCTTTACTTTCAGATATGAAACAGCCGAGTTCTACTTGTAATTCGATTCGTCTTCGTTGTCCCAATAATACTATAGTGTATAGCCAATGGATTTTTTTTATTTATTTCTGTGATCCAATAATACAGTGATGTTGCATATTGTTTTGAAAAAAAAGAACAGAACGTTATGCTGAAAACATAATGACGTTTATGTCGAAACATTATACTGTTGTTAGATACGGTAATCCAACTAGATGAATCCGAATATCCCAGAGCAGCCAATAGGATGCTTGACTAATGTTACATAGCCTGTACTTAAGGCGCGTCTAAGCACCACCCGGCCTCTTTCCTATTATTCTCGCAGTCGATCAAGTTTACTTTAAAATTACCGCACCACCACCCCTGCGGCCCAAAAGTTGGATTGTCGTATTTAGTCATTCTAGGTATGGGTTGTTTATTCTCGCCCCACCTTTGCCAAAGGTTCAGATATATCATTCGGAGGTAATGTATTTGTTAATGGTAGTCTACCACAATGGTCAATGGGGAACAGTGTGCCAAGGTGGTATCGGCGTTGATGGTGTCTTCGATGCAAGGGATGCTAAGGTGGCATGTCGGCAGCTTGGTTATACCAGTACTGTAGGTATATGGCACTATGGAAGAGGGACAGG
>JAABNW020129997.1:0-13411 GCA_015164035.2 Radianthus crispa | reverse complement strand
TTAGCGTTGAATAATTGTTGGTTAAGATTAGAGTTTTCTCATTTATTCTTGAACGAGAAAAAGGTGCATGAAATTGAATGCAAGCAAATCATGAACAGAAATATAGAGATTGAATTTGAACTTTAAAAACTTGAATATGAACAAATAATTTATTGAATCTGAGTAAATAAAGACGTAGACGTCTTTTTGCATTATTGTGCCAACCATAACCATCTCCCCTCTCCCCCCCCCCCCCCCTCCACTGGTTAAAAATGAACGGCCTTTTGTATAAGAAAGGAAACTCTTGAACTGAAGCGTCACAGATGATGATGAACAACTTCCGGTCAAATTTGTCACACAAAATATTTTTTTGGGATTTTCACAAAATTATTGAATTTAACTCTGATATCTCTGCCGTAGTCACTTAGATAAGTAGCAAGAAGATTCACTAAGTTTTGACATTACAGAGAATATTTGTCAATCCTTTGACTTCAGAAGTTGTAAAGCGACAGATGAAAAAACAAATAAGTAATATTTTCGAACACTTCAATCTCAGCCAAGCTCCTGTGGCACAGTCGGTTAGCGCGTCGTACTTATAAGCAGTATGGGCGAGCACGAGGGTGCCCTACTACGAAATGCGAAGGTCGGGAGTTCGAGCCTCCCCAGGAGCATAAGGCAATTTTTTTTATATTCTATTCTCCTTTTTACCTTCTCAATCTTTTTTTTTACGTCTTTAAATTTAATAACTATACTATTTTAGTTTCTTTCGAAGCAAATATAGACAAAAATATTTCAAAGCATCATAAAAGATAAAAAAAATAAAAAAAATATTTTGAGCCTAAGTACACAGGTAGCCCAAAAGTGATCAAAACTTGAAGAAGCCAATACCTTTCACAAATAAAATATATCAAAGGTAAAACAAATTATAAAATGTCAAATTTATTGTCTTACCTGTGAAACGAGAGTACAGCGGTAAAGCCTTTTAGCTCACAGAGATTCGAATTACTGCAACGAAGAATATTGACTGTTACAGCTTGAGCTACCTGTGGTTGCGATTACGCGTAAATCAAGTGGACTGGAATACTTAACCGTGTGAGACTGGAACCCTCGTCTTCCAAAACCGAATCTGATGAAATTTTGGGAAATTCCGATCTTGAGAAGAGAAATTCCTTCTATGGGATATTTTAGTCTTTTTACCAATGCCAGATTACTGTTTGATAGCAGGGCTAGGATGTGCTGCATTATCGGGTATTTTCTACTCGATATACAGGAGTAAAAATGATTTGTTAAAGAGCTTGCAGGTGAGGTGCTTTTGAAGGAGTCTGCTTTGGCCACGTTCATCATGGCCGCTATGCCTCTTTAGTACCAAATTTTCCATGCTGTAAAAACGTATGTTTGCCAGAAGACTTATAAAAATGGTCTCGTTTTATCAGATACCATCTGAATATTCTCCATTTTGTACGGGATCGTGATCTTACTGAGTAGAAGGTGGCATGATTCGGAACATCATCTTGTACTCAAACTAAGCTGTTTTCTTGTAGGTCTTTTGGAAATATTTGAAAGATTTCTGTGAAACTAGATTTACAGCTGATGACATTACAGCTGTAATCCTTGTATAACCTCATAAATAGCTATCTTCCTCGTACTTACCATGCAACCAGGATGCCAGTGTAGCTTCATTAGCTCTTGAACAGATTATGCATTATTAGAAGGGGGGGATGTAGTGATTTTGAGAGGATGTGTTTTTTTTTAATGGTTGAGGGAATGGGAAGAGGTGAATGTTGAAAATGTTTCCATAAATAAAAAATAGACTTCCTTATGTTGGGTATGATGTTTTCCCACTTCAGATCTTGTGCCACTCCCTTGAGAACAAGATCCTTCTTTAAGCCACATCAATATCCATGTGTGTTCTCATGTGAATTGAATTCCACATAGAAATGATAATGTAGGGAGTGACATATTGGAGGGGTGTACATACTAGTTATACAATTGTTTCAAGTGAAATACTGTAGAATATCCCATGAGTCACTTGTATTTTCTAATATAAACATGAGCCTTTAGGCGAGTGTGTATACTGAGAAAATACAAGTGGCTCATGGGACATCTACAGTATGCTACAAGAAACTACTGTATAACTATTTTATCCCACACCATAGAAAATACAAGGAAATGCAAGGTCTGATGGGAAGAGTCAGTTGAATTCCGCCAAATATACAACAGCTTTCCTGCTTTCTGATTGGCTGTATTTTCTATGGTGTGGGATAAAGACCAAGATGTACTTGGACATACTTTAAACATCTGGATGTTTTTAGTAATAATCATCAAACCCGTCCTCCCCCTCACCCCATCCTTGTGTTTGAACTAGGATTTTCAGAAAAGGGTCATTTTCGCTGAATCTGTCCCTTTAATCAAGTAGACTCTTTGCTGCAATTTTAGAGGGACAGAATATATTTTAGTATTGCAGGATTTGGTGCAGTGTCGCAGGCTGGCTCAAACACTGCCATCCAGTTTTGGTACCTGCTTATGTTTCATTGCTTCCTTATGATGGTGATTCCCGATTAAGACTCCATAAAGTTATAGTAGCAGTATTTCCTCAAATTAATATATGATGAATGGTTGTCATCTATTTTTTGATTGTGTGATCTATTTAATAACTATTTTTCTGTTCATAGAATGTGGCTAGATTAGAGATAGGGCCAGAGCTGGTCAAAACATTGCAAGAATCTGAAAACAATACTGTAGCATATGGTGCAATCACTGGTGAAGCTTTGCCTAAAAGACCTTTAGATGTACTCAGGAGTCCTTATGTACCGGATCTTTACAGTCTGGTACAGAAAGTCAAGATATTTGAACTCAAAAGTGAGTGGGATGAATCTACTAGAGCATGGTAAGTAGTTGAAAAATGGCCAGCTTCTTGTTGACTGGCAGAGTAGTGCATAGAATAACCCTTTTTCTTTATTCGGAATGGTGGTATGTTAGTAGGGGGAGGGGACTGCAGCCCTCTTCCCCTAATATAGTCTGTATTCAAAAAAGGGTTTACTTTACATTGATACCAGTTGTTTGTTTTCAACGTTTCAATTTGCTCAGGCAATATTCCAACTTCCGTTGGAGAGGATGGCGAGGCTCATCAGAAATTTTGAAAAGGATCCCTAATATAAAAAGTACCCCAGTCTTGCCAAGATCATGGGCATGGCAACATAGGATTTTTATACCTAAAACGTAGCTGATAAAATTGACAAATTAAAGGTTTCTTGAAGTAATTCAATAGTATCAAAGACATGATCTTCAAGTACCTTCTGCTTGAAAGCTCATTAAGTTGTCATAATTGTTGTTTTTATTTGCTTGATATGTTACTCCTTATCACTTGAATCCCTTAAAAGTACCAGGTTAGACTTCAGTAGTTAAGCGAGCCTTTTAGACGCCATAAAAGGTACCAGGTCACTGATAATTTTTATCTAAAAAACACACATCCATGTCGCTTGTCAAGTGGAATCCCTCTGTGCTTTAAATTCCTCCAGTTTCAGTACTTAATCTTATGTATTCCTTATTTTCAGGTTTGATGTTAAAAAGCTAATTAATACGATAGCCCAATCAGTGCCCTTCAACTTGAATGCAAATAACACATCTGTCTTAGTCACTGAGCCTTTAGCTGCAAGGGAACTTGAATTACAAAACGTTTATGATAGATTTGAACCTTTAACACCCAATACTACACACAGTATCCTTCAATGGGCAAGTGGAGAGAAAACCAAAGGCTTTCAAACCGTAGAAGAAGTGTTGCCTATTGGAACACATTTAATTGGGATTGGTAAAATTACCCTGTCAAGAAATGGCATTACACTAAGCCCTCCAGATGATGGCCAGCCTTATTTTCTATCTCAGCTTACAATTGATGCACTCACAAGAAATGCACAGTCTAATAAGAAGATATGGAAAGCACTGAGCATCACATTGGCATTTGGTGGAGGAATCTTATTGTGTATAGCCTTGTACCGTTACTTCAAGAGGCGAAGAGAGCGCCTTGAGGAAGAGGCTTTTTTTAGGACATTAAATGAAAGTGGAGGAGTCAGTGAGGTTGCTGGAGAAGCTTGTGTAGTCTGCCTGGATAGGCCAAGGAATGTGGTGATCTTGGACTGTGGGCATATCTGCGCTTGTAGAGAATGTGCAGGGCAAGTTACAGAATGCCCTGTTTGTAGGAGAAATATAGTTCGTTTGCTACCCATTTACAGAAGCTAAGTAACTAGTAGATACTGTAAATAATGAACACTTCAAGATTTTAGGTTTTATGACACAGTTATAAAAGGTGCTTATTGTACTTTTTCTTTGTGTGCTAAACATTGCAACATGCCACTACATAGATATGGCAGTGCACCAATAGTACTCACTATCCACTATATAGGAACTAATGTGTACATTTTTCCTGATAATGACTAAGTTAGATAGGGTGGTTTTCATTAACCCTTGAAGTAATAAGTGTACTAATTAAAGTATAATAGTCACATAGTCAGTTAAAAAAATAAATAGGATTGGAGTGTGATTAAAGAGTAATATTTTGCGAAGTGTATTTTATGGGTTAATGAAAACCACTCTAGAGCAACATTTTGACTTTATTTTACTCAAATCTCATGTTATGTTCAATACAAAGTTTAATTTGCACAGGTTGTAAAAAATAGTTGATGTTTGAATACACATATCATAATGACATTTCAATTTTTTTAATCATGAACTAATGTTTGATTATGAAATGTTGTTCATGGTGCTCTATTTATTTCACATCATTTCATTATTTTGACTTTTTTCATTTAATCTTTTTTCAATCACTTAGAAATGCTTTATTTTTAGCCTTTCTTCTCTTGAAATTAATATGTTGGTGATTTTGTTTTTTGAATGGCCGAAATATTATTTGTTTGTTCTCATTTATTTTTATCGACTAAACGTTTCTCGGGAAATCCTCTGAAGCAGATAGTGATGAGGTCAAAAACTTTATTTGATAAGGTCAGTAATGGTTAGTAAGCTGCTCCACACAACAGCTTCACTGAACAATGCTGACCTTGGATCATTGACCACGGCTTACATGTTTACCTCCCGGACAATGCGATCCCTTTTTAGCAGTTTTCCCAATGAAAGAAAATTATTTTCCCACAAACAACTGTACATGGCGATTAATGTAGTGAAAACGACATAATCTTTCTTTATTTGCCAATTACAGATGAGTGCACGCACTAACACTAAACCCGTGAAACAAAATACCATTTGGAGCACTAAATAGTGATAACAAAACATTAGAAAACAATGGTTTCTGCGAAATAGTACTAATTATTGTTCACGGGTCTAGTACGTGCACCTGTCAATCAAAATAACATGAAATCATTTTGGGTTTTTTTTAGATATTCTAGGTTATTTTTTGAGCATGTCATTTGAACCAATGAACCCTAATTCAGTGATCTTGCAAAAGACCTAATAATAAAAGAGCTGGGAGTCCTTCGCATGAACATCTCCTTGACTCGTTTTTAGGAAAACTTAGTGATGTTATTTTATTTACATTTTTATATAAATCTAAAAGAGTTTCGAATTGCTTACCAGAAGAAAAGTTTCACTAGATAAAGGACAAGATAGGCGTGGCGCGTTACGCTTTCGTTCTACTGCATGTAGTCGGATCTTTAGAAAACTAAAACCAGCTTCGATGCTGTTCTTCGACGTCCTATAGTTGTTTTCCTTCGAAGTTTTGGACCTCATAACATTCCTACGCGTGTTTTAAATACAACATAACATATTCCTAAAACGCCAGGTTATAAGTCGCATCGGTGAGTGACTCGACCAAACTCACCGACCCAAGAAAATAGGCTTTGAAAACTTCGGCTTTTACAAGCGGGAGGCTTTCCAACCAGTCAAACGAGAATCATTGTTGAATATGTTGAGTAATTTGTTTACGCGACGTGTTCAGTGGGTAAAAATATTAAAGAAGCGTCTTGATTTCCAAATGATTTGGTGGTTTTTTTCTTTGAATAAAGCTGACGGGTGGATTTCTGCTTGTCGAAAGCGGAGATTTTCCTTTACAATATCACCACCAGGCGCTCTGTTTTGGGAAATATCTAAGAACCTGCAAACTGAGTACTTTGTTAATTCTGGGATTATGATGGCTACACCATAGCACTCTTCTACTGCTGTTTCTGTCAGGGAAATGTTTTCGTGATGTATTTAGTAGGAGATGAGATCCATGATGTCCAGTGGCGCACTCGTTCATTGCTGTTTCTATGGTTAGGTGAATACTCGGTGAGCGCATACTGAACTCGCGGGTGCATGCGATGATGTACTAAAACGAGTGCTGATAACCAAACGAATGCATGAATGCGCTTCCATTGCTATTTGCTGGGTTAGGTAACTTGGTTGACGAGGGTGGAGCCTGCACGCGGCTAGCTTGTGACGTGGCGCGTGTTTTGTGTAGCGGGTGATCACATGGTTCTCTGGCCACGATCAATCGATGAGTCACCATGCAAGTAATTTCATCATACGGGCTTCATTGCTTCCCAAAGCAAACGCTTTAAGTAGTAAGAAAATAATGCACTGAGGAAGAAACGACACGCGTGCGACTCGATTGGAATGATGAACACAACCTGACTTAGTAAATGGATAACTAATCAAAAGAACCAAATTTTTGGGGAATTTTGGGATAATCTTCGAGAAAGAATAACAATGGATGACGACGAAAGCTTAGTGGTGGGGAAAACTGTCGTTCTCGTGTTAATTTTCATCGTAAGTATAACTGGGAATGCAATGGTGTGCTACTGCGGTCTCCATACGCAAAGAATGTCCGCCATGAATCACATTATCGTCAACCTAGCCTTGAGTGAGATTCTCATCGCCGTCATCGTCATCCCTATTCAAATCGAGCGACAACTCACCGACGAACTTATTTTTGGAAGCACATTTTGTAAGTTGTTGGAATATCTTCAGACCGTTGCTTTGGGTTCGGCAATGATGTCGTTGATAATGTTAAGCGTGGATCGGTACTGTTCAGTTTTCCACCCTTTGTCTAAGGTGACCCGTCGGCAAGCTCGACACATGATGGTGTTCTCTTGGTGCTATCCTCTCCTTTGTGCCAGTCCTGTGATGTACTACGTCTTGGGAACGACGCATCAACCTGATGCACTTTTACTCCAGTGTCACCCAAACCACGACCACTCACTCACGCAACTCGATCGGTTATACTCCTTGATTGAATTGTGGCTGATATTTTTACTACCTGTTCTTATGGTAGTGATGGTTTATGTGGTTATAGTAACACGTCTTCTACGAAGTGGAAGTCCCTCTCGTGGACGAACAGCAGATAACGGGACATCCACAAAAACTATGAACTATCCCGGGCCGATTCATCGCAGCTATACAACAGCGATGGATTCAAATATCGTCCCTTTGGCCAAAAGGCGGTCTGTGGTTATGAACATGATAGTCATGTCGACATATTTGTTTTGTTGGGCTCCTTTGGCCACCTTGTTTGTTATCAAAAACATTCAAAGCTTTAAAAAAGACGTGGGTTTTCAAACACTGCGCGACCTTTCGTCGTTCCTTGCTTTAGCTAAGTTATGTCTTAATCCCGCTATTTACAGTTTTTTCGACAACGCCATTCGAGATCAACTCTGTCGTTGCAGACGTAAAAAGACCAATGAACAAATCACCGTATACCCCGAAAAATATTCCCGGGGAAAGTTGAGTGAGTTGAGTGTCAGCAAGATTGGATTTTCCAGAAACAACGAGACTCCTCCCAACACCTCTGAACCTCTTCTTCTCACCTCTTCGTCCAACCAACGAAGCTCGTACAAAGCGACAAGTTTTAATACCGAAAAACTCGCCCAAATGATTTCGAATACTCGTCGATATAGAAGCCTAGGGATGTTTACATCTCGCAGTTCTCAAATTTAGTCCATCATAGTACAATTTCATATCATTATTCATATAAAAATAATTCAATTGAATAATCGCATGACTTAAAAAAGATGTTTTTTTGCCGTAGGAAATATTATTCATGTGCAACAATATATATTTTATTCTAACCTATATATGAAATTTATAGCCAAATAGTTTCAATAAATAAATACTATACATATTGTTTGACGCAGAGTGAAACCCTTTATTTACGCTCTCTATAACTCGCAGTCAACTAGCTCATTTGGGGTTGAACAAACAATTCTACAGTTCAGTGATAACAAGAACAAGCAGTCGCAGCCGGCTTAGATCATATACCGGTTTGAACTCGCATTTATCAGGGCGAATATGCACCAGGATGCCTCAGGTATTTAACGCGTGCTTCAACAGTTTTAGCCCCTTACACAGAACATTTTTAACAGCAAATTTTTCCCGGGTACCATGGACATTGCGGGAAATTTAATAACGCTGCGCAACTGTTTCATATTCCCGGCTGGTAGGGTTTTTCAACTTGGCGCATAAATGCTTCGCGCTACCATACGAAGGTTCAGCACTCGATGTCTGGAAGTATAAAGAACATTGGAAATAAATGAAAAAGAAGCCAAGTTCAATATTGCTTTAAATATCTGATGGAACACCTCCCGTGAATATTGCAATTATGTTAGTGGCACCGTAAGCATATATTATAAAAAAAAACCGATTTCCTTTTTCATTGCACTTTCTCCTTCCTGATCATTCCCATTCTTCCATTTTTAATTCGTATCTTTCAAACCCAAATCTGGTCTCGCTTTGGGCTTCCTGTGTCTCCTGACCGCAATGTCTTCTGGGCATGCGGAAGGCAGCTCAAAGCATCATGGGTATTATGGGAGTTTACTTCCTCCGTAGCAAGTTCTAAACTTTTCTTGTATTTTGTCTCCTATAAATCATGCCTGTGAGTGAACACAGCACTTCTATTTCACAGTGACAAGCAGAATACTTAATCCAAGGATTCATTTGTTTGATTTTCTTGTTTTTAGGCTTATCATTCGAGCTTAGAGGCCCCAATGTCCATTGGCAATATGGCGCTGTTGCCCATCAACACCACATTCAAAGGTCCAGCACCTCCTGGAAGTAAGACTTTTGATTCTTTTTCTATCTTTTTTAACCCATTATTTATTTTAAAATACAATGTATATGAAAAAGGTATCTTCCATGTAAGAACAGCTTTTTTGATATTTGCTATTGTGGATAATTTTTGGCTATAAAATATTTCTACATTGTTGAATGTACATTATCTTACAAACATTATAAAACTCTATGAAATTATAAACATACTAAAGGCATTGCAAGCATTCCCAAGAGGGTCAGATTACCAAGGTCATGGCTACAGTTATGTAAAAAGCAATACTGAAGTATGCTTAACTGTATTACCTATTTTCAGACAAGAGTGGTCCAGATATTATTGATGAGGCAATCTACTATTTCAAGGCGAACGTTTTCTTCAAAAGTTATGAAATTAAAGTAAGGTTGCATATCATGGATACCAGTGCTACATTTATCCCATTTCTCTTTCCAGTTATTTAATCCCACACTGACTTTCTATCCTATTCCTTGTTCTCTTTCACATCTTTCTCTCTATACTAATCCTTACATGCTATCATTATTCAAATGCAAAGCATTCATTAGAGGCTGTGAAGTGCAAATTGCATAGTCCTTTGAGACTACTAAGTTGTCTGAGTGCTACATGTTTGGTCAGTGAACTGACAATGTATGATGAACATTTGACTCGGCCATTGCTAAAATGAAGACTTTGTGCTTGTGTTCAATAGAGTGAGGCAGATCGTGTCCTGATATACCTTACACTTTATATCACTGAGTGCTTGAAGAAACTACAAAGGGTTAGTATTAATTTTTTCCAATACATTAATACAAGATACATTGTATACAACACAAATGCTCAATTTTAAATACTCAAAGAGCAATGGTATATTCAACTTACAAAAAACATAAAATCCATGGGGTTATCACCATTTTTAAATTCTTAGATACAAGGAAAAGAGCAGGCCAAGAAAGAGATGAAGAATTTAGCCATCATCAACTTTGATTTGCCAGGAGAATCAGGCTTTCCACTGAATGCAATGTACCAGAAACCAGCCAGTAAACAAGAAGCAGGTACAGTCCTGTTGAATCCAACACTAATCTTTCTTTAGGGGCAGTCTCCACATTTTTTTTTCTGAACTGGTAAAAATCCTTAAATTTTTGTGAGGCATTATTGCTTATGACAAGTTTGCCTTAAACACACTAGTGCAAAGTGTTTGATTGACAGGCACTTAGCAAATGGGAATTTTATCTTTATATTACATATGATTATGATGACATTGTGGGTCTTGATGGCAGGTGCTTTTTCTTCCTAACCCATCCTTCCTCTCACCCCTGAAGTGCCACTATACAGGCTGTTAGCCTGGCACCTGAACCACAACCTGATAATCTTTGTACCATTATGCACCTTCTTGTTTGATGAGAAATGATGATAAATCTGATTGATATTTATTTATTTCTTGTTGTCCTCAGACAACATGAGACAGTATCTTACTCAGCTAAGACAAGAACTTGGACAGCGACTTGTAGAAAAAGTCTATGATCAGTCTGACAAACCTTCAAAAGTAAGGAATATTATTTCTTAGCCAGTAGAGATTAAAATAAAATATATAAAATTATAATTTTAAAAGGGTAAAAACATGTAACACAAAGAGTTAACAACATATGGCCCTCTTATTCTGAGATTGAATTAGAATGTAGAAGTTAATTTTTGTGAAGGGAGGAAATACCGGAGAAAAACCCTCGAAGCACAGTAGAGAACCAACAAACTCACATGATGACACGTGCAGGGAATGGAACCCAGGACCATAGTGGTGAGAGGCAAGCGCTTTCACCACTGGACCACCCCTGCCCCCCATAAAAAGCTCAGGGGTAATAACTGTTTTGAGCACTGGTGTTGCAGTGGTGAGAGCGCTCGCCTTTCACCACTAAAAACCAACCCTGATTCAATCTAGGCTCTATTCCATGGCATTCAAGAGTCGTATGGCGGCAGCCAGAGGCGCCCTTGTATGCCTTCAACTCAGCCACATTGAGCTGTGCACCATCAGGGTGGCAGTCGTTTGCTTTTATGGCATGGTGGCCATGAATGTTCCCACGAGAGTAAACCTTTTGTTTAGGGCATCAAGAATCTTCAGTGAGGGCAGTGGGAACAAGGGGATTTGATACCTATTGTTCCAACAGTATAGCTGTGTGTGATAAATGCAAATCACAGGAGCGGGGAACAATGAAATCTGGATTAGACAAAAAGGAATTCAATTTTCCTAAGATAGAAAAGTTCACAATTTGCAGTGGCCAATCCAGGTTTTTAAGAGGGGGGGTTCATTTTTGCAAATCTCGGCGTAACGATAACGTTCTCTTGCCAGTGGCGGATCCAGGTTTTTAAGAGGGGGGTTCATTTTTGCAAATCTCGGCGTAACAATAACGTTCTCTTGCCAGTGGCAGATCCAGGTTTTTAAGAGGGGGGGTTCATTTGCACCCTAAATCTGCCACTGATTTGTGTGAAAGCTGGCTAGAATTTATTGTCTTATTTTCATTTGTTTGGGGTTTTTTTTGACTTCAGTGGTGGATGTGTTTTGTAAAGAGAAAGTTCATGGACAAAAGTTTGTCAGGTCCAGGACATTAAGAGGGTTGGTCAAGGTAAGTTGATTTGAAAAAAATGAATGTAAAGAATTGCACTATTACTGTACATTACATTTTTCAATTCATACTTAACAATAAGATAACAATATGAATAATGAAATACATACAAAAAACAAACTGTACAAATGAACAAGATTATATAATAGCTGTTATTACGGTTACATGCAAATGAGATGCTAACGACCTGTTGTGCATTGTATTGACCCGATAGCCTCGCTTGGATGATCTTAACAACAAAAGGTTTTTCTCATTTGCATACAACCGTAATAACAACTATTAAATCACCAGATATTATATATATATATAATTATAGAAAAAATAGATAAATAGCAAGAAATTTAGTAAGATTGGCTATTTGCAGTTAATTTAGTATGATGTGGCAACTTCACTCATTTATTCCTTAAAATTCTAAAGAGGTTATCATATTTAGCCAGATGGAATGGTAATTTGTCATTTCTTCTGGCTATTCTAAATTCCATTTTTTTTATTCTTTTACATATGCTGTACATGACCTATTACAGAAGATATCTGTACATACACTTGCCGTGACTGGTCGGACTCAACACAACCTTTAAGCATTAAACTGATTTCGATCAAATTATCCTTCTATTTTTTCAGTGGAGCAAATGATATTCTTTTCTTTTCTTTTCCAGATAAAAAAATTTAGATTGCTTTCCAACTGAAATTTATTCCAAGAAGCCCAAAATTTGATCTCTGACTTAATTGTTACTTAATGAATAAAATGCTAGGTAAATTTGTATATTGCAGTGATCAGCTTTCTTTATTATTTTAATAAAATTGTATTTTTAACAAAAATGTATTTCACCATTCAAAAACTTTGGCTGGGGTCTGTGTGTGTTGGCCAGGGGAGTGCATGCCATGAAACAGGGGAAAAAGGGACACAAAATCCAGGGCAAATAAGGACACAAGATTGTTTGAGGAGGGGTGCATACCCTCCCTGGATCTGCCCCTATCATTTGAGTTGCATCCATATCAATTTGTCTGAGTTCTTGAATGAGGAGTAATTATAGAATACCCGACCACTGGTCATGTTATACTAAATACTGCCACCGCGGTCCATGGTCCCGCAGTGATCCCTACGCATGATGGTGAATGTATTGCCTTCAAGCTTTGAGAACAAGGAAGCCAAACTAAATACTGCTGCCACTGTGGTCCACGGTCCCACCACAGTGGGGTAATCCACCACGAGCAGAACGAAGCCTGAGATTGGATGAACAAACAATAAATGGTGAGATAAAACAAAGAACGCAGCTCACATGTAGAACAATACACATTGTTCATCGTAATCCATGCTTTCTTTGCTTTTGTTATTTTGTCCAATCTCAGGCTTCGTTCTACCAGTGGACACCGACCCCCACAGTGATCCTTGAGCTACTTATTGTGCTTCCTGTGTCCGTGGACCATGGACTGCGGTGGCAGCCATTTTTACAAGAATATTTAAGTGGCCGGGTATTATATAGTCTAGCCTTGAAGGATGCTCCAGGTAATGCTAAATGATCAGAAATGGAAAAACATTAGCACCCAAGGTAAGAAAGATCCAACCGCCCCAAGCAATCAGTAAAAAGGGTGCATGTCATTTGTTGGCAAACCATTTCACTTACTACTTACAACTGACTTCAGTAACAAATCTTTAAATCGATCTAAATCAACCTTTTCAATCAGTCGAACATTATGACTTTTCTCTAGTTTTCCTTGCCAATCTACAACCATCATACCCTTTGTCACTCTCCCTGATAATTCAATAGTGGCATGAACCCTTTTATCTTCTAAG
>JAABNW020129775.1:0-13415 GCA_015164035.2 Radianthus crispa | reverse complement strand
GCATGGCTAACTCACAGATGGAACCCTGAAACAACCTGTGGGCTGATCTAAGTCAGGGCATGGCTAACTCACAGATGTAACCCTGAAACAACCTGTGGGCTGATCTAAGTCAGGGCATGGCTAACTCACAGAATGAATTAAAATTTGACGAAGGGCTAGAACTTTACTACGTCTCGAAGCTATACATGAAATATCGTCAATAATTTGTGTTCGACGCAGATTATAAATTCTATTATCATTCGATTAGACAAGATTACCTTGAGAACAGTTTACTTGACAGTCAAAAGGTTTTTGTAGATCTATGTAGACAAGTTAATTGATATGAGCTTCAAGCATATCGAAGAAAATCAACATTAATTAAGTCTTGTTTTGAAGCGAAAATATATTTTTAAGAAATCAAAAAATAACCACAGTTATTAAAGATTGTTGGTAGTCTATTTAGCTCAAATAGAAAAAGCTCAGTATTAAACAAAAAAACAAGTTTTGGATTGTAATGACATTATTTGATTACAAACGGGGAAGAAATGAATAGCAAGAAGCAGAAATTAATTGACGATGAATAAAGAAATTTTAACAAATTGACTGCAGATTTTTATGTATCTGTGGTGTGGATCCACGAGGCGTAGCCGATGCGCATACATCTTTGACAATGTGATTGCGAAATTTATCGTCAATAAGATGACAGATAGATAAAATATTCAATTTGTTTTACAATAACAAAACCGAAGAGAAAACAGTAAAACTGAGCGATCAAAACCAACGAAATTAGCGCGCGTGCGCTCGATGACGCCATTTATCCGTCTATCCGCTTATTGGTGATGAAAATCAACCAATCCGAGCGCGCGAGAAATTCCTAAGTTATTGTAAAAAGATAGATAGCCACTTTCTTTCAGTACGATAGCTCCATAAGCGATCAACACCTTTTTACATAAAAGTCGCACAATAAAAATGGGTCAATAATGACAAAGAAAGAGAAAGAAAGGCGGCAGAAGGAAAATTCAGACAGTGTGTGTGTTTCTCGAGTAGTTAGTACGGGGGCGTTAATTTACAAGCTAGACTACAATGTAAATAAGACTAATTTTTGTTTTCACAGTAAAGGTTTATTCTTTATTATTTTCACGTTTGGGTTCTTTCGTTGCTCAAAGTTTTAGTAGGAAACGGTTTTCTTTGAAGAATCATGAAAAACTTTAGAGAAAGAATATTGTTTCACTAGTGCGATTCAGGCGTCGACTGGCAGTCACAAACTTTCACACAAATTATCCAACGACGATTGACCACCGATAATCTGCACAAATTTTTAATCCTCCCCTTTAAAAGCATGTATTTTACTTCATATGTATATCTCAGAAAAATGGATTCCAGAATTAATCACTCTATTTATTGTTTTACAATGGCAAGGTCCTTTTAATTTAAAAATTTGATCTTAAATTTGTCTTCTCTGATTAAATTTTCTAAGTTTTGATGAATCAGACTGATGTTGTCTTAACACATCATAGTTCATCAACTATTGAACCAAAATACGAACGCTGTTTGAGATTAATTAGACCTAATTTAAAAAAACAAATTCTTTTCGCCTTTGAAAAATTGCTATGGAAGAGAAATGTGCCTAATTTTTAAAAAAGCTTTCATGAATTTTCCCCTTTTTTCTTTGTTTTATTTTTCTCGTTTAATGCGTTTATTAATGTTGGTTTTTTCCTCCCAACTATTTTATTTTCTAATCCTTATTTTTTATTTTATTTTATTACACATTTCTATTTTCTTTCTTTTCTTTTTTTCTTTCTTATCTTGTTTCGCGATATTTTTTTGATTTTGAAGTTATTTATCTTATTTCTTTCGTTTTCTCTTTCTATTTTTTTATCCTTTTTTCTAAACTTCTTTATCTAATAACATTTTCTTTAATTTCCCTCTCATTCTGCGTGTATTTCAAATCAAGCTGAGCTTCTTCATTCTCATAAATCATTATTATTTCCAACAGTAATTAAAATCACAGCCCAGTCCAAGCTAGACGCCACAGGGATTAATAGCTTACAAAAAATGACATTCAACAATTCAATACTAAACAAGGTCGGGTCTTGATTTTGACGGCTGTCGAGCAAACGGCGAGGTACATAGTGCTATCGCGCCAAGATCATCAATTGTACTTTAGCTTCTAACTTCCCTGTGTCATTTCTTGTTTGGTTTGCTTCTTTTATTTTGATTTTTCCTCTTTCATTTTTTAATCAGTGCGGTCATCTTTGTAGCTTTTTTTACTTCCTAACTTTCTTATATTCCCCCTTTTTTCGTTGTCTTTTCATTATGATTTCTCAAAAAAAACCTTACACAAGTCTCGTCTCCGGGATATTTTTCAAAAATTAGGATTTCAATAAATTCCCGAAGAGCGAGTATCTTAAAGGTTCCTTTTCTCAAAGAAGGGTATTAAAAAAAAGAAATGGATTCCCTCGCTCTCATGGTAAAAATAAACCTATCGGCTTGTTGTTTGAAGTTATCCTGAATCATTTCCAGAAAAATGTCATTGATAATTTCCTAAGTTATTAATTTTTTTAAAAATATTTCAATTATTAGACTTTATAAGATTAGAAACTATTTATAGTTACACTATGTTTTGCTTCTATTGTGTGTATACGGCTTTCACGTAAAGAAGTGGTAACATTTATGGAACTACCGCATTAAATAAAGGTGAACTTGTCAAAGTATATCTTTCTTTCTTTAGTTCGCTTGATTCTTGCTTGCTTTTTTGTTCATTTGTTTTTTGCTTTTTCTATTTGACCTTACTCCTTTTCGTTTTTAGTATTTTCTTTCCTTCGTTCTTCCTTTCTTCCTTTCTTTCCTTCCTTCTTTCATCAATTCCTTCATCCTCTTCCTTTTTTCCTCCCTCCCTCCCTCCCTTTCTTTTTTCTTTTTTTCTTTGCTTTCATCTATCTCTTTTTTTCCTTCCTTTCTCTCCTTCCGTCTTTCTTTTTTCTTCATTCCTTTCTTTCTTCTTTCCTTTCTTTTCTTCCTTCTTTCTTCCTTCATTTTTTTCTTTCCTTCTTTCCTTCCTTCCTTCTTTCTTTCTTTCTTCATCCTTCTTTCCTTCTTTCCTTCCTTCTTTCTTCTTTCTTCATTTTTTCTTTCCTTTTTTTCTTTGTTTCTTTCCCTTTTCCATTTTATAGAATATCTTTCTTTTCATTCGATGGTTTCTATCTTGCAAACTAAGTGATCCACAATTCCTTCCGATTCTTCAACCTTTTTTTTCAACAATATCTCCATCCATTTCATAGCGATAAGCTACACTGTCCCAACACTAAAAGGCACTTTAAAACTAATCTTCCTCTTAAAACTCCGCTTTTCCGTATTTTAATATCTGTATTTTAGGATTTTATACGACCAAATCTTACTTTATTATCTACTGATTTCCAAATATGGAGAACCAATGACCACAAGCTGTTTTCAGAGATCATTTTTACAGATACGACATTTGTTATGTGCCGTCACTAAAATTATTCAATTAAATTTGTGAGTATATTTTGAACTCGAGCTGGATTACATTGACATTTACTAATCCCTCTAAAAAAATGCTGTAGGTATAAGCTAGCTAGAACTTTCACCTTGTACGTTTTTATTCTTTCATTCGTATTTTATTCTTTACTTGCAAAAAAATTACATTTTACAGCAATTGTTGAATTAAAAATACTCCCAAATGTTTTTGTTAAGAAAATGAATAAATAATACAACTGAATAAGAGTTTTTGTATTCATCTACGGTGACTGTAGCGGAAAATGGTCTTCATGTTCAGTTCAGTTTCCCATGTCAAGATAATTCATCTATCTTTACCAAGAAATGATCTCACAGGTTGTTAACTTTCTAGAGCCCCGTGGTACTTATTTTGACTGTGTAAACAATAAATGGAATTGTACTACATCTTAAGACGTTAGTTAGAAGGAAAATCTTTGTAATTATAATATTGACATTGCCATGAGTTTCTACCAGAGACTAAAATAAGATACTAAAAATATATAAATATATCTTATTAGATCGTCGAACTCACCGCTTTTCATGTTCTCATAGACACTGTTCTGAGCGGCATAGCTGACAACAGGCTCAAACGTTATATTAGGAACAATTTTTTTGTCGTTGACGTACTTAATTGCAAATCTGAAGACCTGCTCTTCAAGGCTATTGTTAGACCCGGAAAACAATCCTCCTAGGATAGAAATAAAAGTATAGTCAAACTCTACCGACTGGCCTCACAAAATTTCCTTCAAATGACAAAAACACCAAAATAAAGACCTGGAATCTCCTATCTATATTTTAGAACTGATTAAGCTTACCCATCTTGAGGACAGTTTGCAATTGACACACAGCAGCGGGAAAACCGAAGATGAAAACAGAAGCAATCAATTGAAATATCATGTTGATGTTATACTATATACACTGAGTATACCCGACGTTGGGGAGACTGACTTATGAAGTCAGATCCTGCTACTGAGACCTCGGACAAGTGTTGGCCGGCGATATTACTGTATGTATGCAAATCAGCTGGGAAACAACACATGTACAAGGAGAACAAAATATTCATGTTCAAATAATCTGCATTATTGTTATCAGTAATCGCGTCATCAAAAGACTTTGATGTTTTATAAATAAAACAAATGCAATATACTAATAGTAATAATAATAATAATTATTATTATTATAATAATGAAGTCTAAAAAGCCTATACTTTAGTTTTGCTTGTGAGTTTAAACTGCATTCACATCGATGCTTTAACCTGGTTTAAACGGGTTTAGAAAATTATGGCTGTGAAAAACAGGCAAGTCTTGGTGCACAAACTCCATATATCTGTTGTTTCCGAATATAAATTTCAGGTGCTTTGATCCCAATTGAGTTGAATGGTAAGGTAGAAATATCCAGTTTAACTAAACGCTTCAAAGTAAAAGTGTTCCGTATTTCTACAAAAAGAGTTAATCGGCTTCATATGTGATTATATTGAAAGTCCCTGGCTTTTAAAATGGCTTCGAAAAACTTATATAATGACTCGTGCTGCAATTCACTATGTAAAGTAGAGAAAAGTACTCTGTATTTCTACAGCAAGAGGTGTCTATTGGCTACAATAGAGTGTGTTCATGGCAGCCATATTGGTTGGTTAAACAAAACTGAGAAATTTTTCTTCTTGGCAAATAAGTTCTCTTGTCATCCAAAAATATTTGGGATTTTACGCACTGGGACTGGGATTCATGATCATAAAAACAATTAAAAAATGAGAGTGGGATTGAGATTTGAGCAAAATAGGCTGGGATTGTGAAATTTGAACTGGGATTTCAATAAACTTTTGGCTGGGAAAATGGGATTAGGACCCCACTTCAGGACCCTCAGCAAAGTAAAGAAAAGTATCCTGTATTTCTCCAACAAGAGATGTTTTGCCTGCGATAGGTGAAACATGGTGGTTTAGCCTGGTTTGGGCTTCTAAAAGACTCTCGTTAGAATTTACCGCCATGACTCGAGCTGCAATCTGTTTGATGCAGTTTATGTAGAACTGACTCAAGAAAAAGTAAGTAGTTTTTAGTCCTTGAAATATGACCAAGGCAACTGTTTCTCAACAAGAACAAGTTTAAGTTAGTATAAAATTTGTCGTGGAATAAGGGGTGGGGCTTTTTTTTCTCTGCTTTTAGTTTGAGAAAATATTATGACCAGAAACCACATATTCTGTGTATGTTCAACGCAAAATATCATTTGAAAATCAATAATATTATTGCTGTGATTTAAAGGAAAGCCGCAGAATCCGTTGTGATTGTTGTACGGCCGTATGGTGTGCGCCACAGGGGAGATTAATAACAATATTTATAATGCTAGTTTATACGTCCGATTGTTTTGTATACCTTGTGCAATGTGAATATAGAACGCGACATGTTTTGGTTAAAGTTGTGGTCTGTTCATTCATAGCTATTTCATTGAAACATCCATCAAACAGGCAGGGGGGCAAGAACTCAAGCGGGCAACCAAGACAATCCAGTTCCTCAACTGGCAACGTAAATGCAACAAAGCCATTCAACCCCAGCTAAAAAATCCAACGACCTAAATATTGATGCGACACCAAAGGAATTCAATAAGACGACAAGAACGAATTGAGACAAAACAACCTCAACGCGATAACAGAATCATTAATTAAAGGAATAGAGGGACTAAAACTTATCATTAAACCACAAGGTACATCTTGAATTGCCATTTGAGGGAACAGAATGAAATGTGGTTGAATAAGGGGGGTTTATCTTACTTTTAAGGTTTTTGTACGAAACCACAACATTTTGCATCGATGCCATACCGATACATTACTCAACCGCGCTAGAATTAAGAGTTTATCATCAGGTGAGTAAAATGATGTTTAGGGATGAGTTAGAGTTTAATTAGCGGCGATGGAAAAATATCATGAATCTTTGTATCTACGACAGCCAGACGTTAAATTAATAGGATGAGTTCTATTTCTTCTCGAGTGCCAATTTACTTAGGAAAGGTCTGACGTAATATCTAATCCTGCTTGGTGTCAGGTTTTTGATTTTTTTTTGGGAAAAAAAAAGAAGAAATATTCTTTCTTTATTTCCTTTTTATTCTCACGTTGAAGTATAAGTAGATGTGAAAAGGGGAAACTGCATCTGGGCTCCCTATGCCAGCATTTGATTGCTGCGCGCGCACTTCCAAATGGCTTTTACATGATTGATTCATTTGACGCAATAAACAAACGACCATCAAATCAGGAAAAAGAAACCCAAAGCGTTGGCTCGCCAGGAAGAAGAAGAACGTTCGGGTATGAAAAAAGGGCACGGAAATATAAGCTTTGTAATGAACAAAGCATAATACTTCACTTTCGTCCCTTGTCTTTTAGATTGATTGGCATGATATGTAGACACCCGTCTTATTCCAACACTAACGATGTCTGTGGATCTTATCTATCATGCATCCAAGGGACATCTTTCCAACGTTAGAAGATTACTCGAACGTGGTATTTTACCCGATGCGACATCCAGCACCGGAGAGACGGCTCTCTTTCATGCAGCCCTCGCGGGACATCTACATGTAGTCGTGGACCTACTCAAGTATGGCGCGGATCCAAACAGGTGAAACAAGATTGTTGTCACAGTTTCAAATGCGTATCTATTATTTACATTAACAACGCGAACGATCGATTTGCTACGATATACAAGAAAATTTTAAGCCAATAAATTTAAACACTAAACAAGCAAGAGTACAGCACGGAAAAGCTAAAGGAAAAAAAGTGAAAACGATAAACTTACAAGGTCTGGCAGGAAGCACAGGTGGCGCAGCGGTGAGAGCCCCTCACCACTATGGTCCCTTGTACGGTTCGACCCCCGGACCAGGCATCTGGTTTTTTGGTTCTCTTCTGTACTTCGAAGGTTTTTCTCAAATCAACTTCCAAATTCTAATTCGATCTTCGGGGGTAAAATTGGGGTAAAACCTGTAAGGCTTGCCCGTCCACCTTGGAGTAGTAAAGTTGATAGAATTCTGTGTTCCACAATCCTTTCGACTTTACCTGAGATGAAAAACTAAACTTGAATGCTGATGTACGGGATATATATATACTAACGCTTATGCGAAAAAAAAAGGGTAAATTTTAATAAACAAGAGAAACTGACTTAAATGTAGAAGAGAAGAATGAACAAAGCACGTGCACGCAAAATGAACAAAGCTATCGTGGGAAACAAAACAAACTTGCTTATTCTTTTTGTGTTTTGCTCATTTTCCTTAGTGTTGAGACGACATAATTTACAAACTTCTCGTGCGCTTCTCGGCAATTTTCTAAAAGAAGACAGACGGAAATATGTTAGGGAGAAAACAGCACATGGCAAAGAAACTCAACTCGCATAGTGATTTTTACGGAGAGAGGAAAACTGGAGAAAACCCTCGTTGCACAGGAGAGAACAACACATCGAACAAACTCAACTCACATACAGTCCTACTCAAGCGCTAGCCGGGGCTCGAACTGGGACCATAGCAGTGAGGTGAACGGACAAACTACTACGCCACACATGACACCCAACCATATCTTCCTGACTGGTTCGGTCTCGGACTTCAACGAGTAGGATACTGCGCTAGCATGCCAAGCACACTCAGTTCAAATCGCAAATCTTTTCAGGTGCTCTGTCAATGGCCTATCTCCAGTAAACGCTGCCTGCGTCAGAGACAACGTCAAGTCCTTAGCGGCACTCCTTTACCACGGAGGTCGTCTCGAGCATCCAACACTTATCGAGTCAGCAACGGAGACTGCTTGTAGATGTCGTAGCAGACGAGCTCAGAAATACATTCAAAATGTTCAAGACGTTGCAATGCAGAAAATTACAGGAGATTTTGTAGACGTTCATGAAGTAAAGGCGGTATGTGAGCTGGCATATGAGCCAGCACATTCCCAGATCAGGAGCCCATTACTAGGAGCATCCATCTCCCATACTGGGTCTGTAAGTCAGCATATTCCCAGATCAGGACCCAATATTAGGAGCATCCATCTCCCATACTGGGTCTGTAGGTCAGCACATTCCCAGATCCGGAGCTCACTTCTTACAGTTTCCGTTCGTTATCGTTTAGGAAGATAAGGAGGAAGACGAGAGCATCCATGATGAATTCCAGCCAGGTATTGGGTCATATATTCCAATCACAGACGACGACCAACTCACAACACTACACGAAGGAGTGCGGTTCACTTTTATTGCTCCTCGTGTGACTTTTAGTAATGCTTGTTGGCATAGAATTGCTGTTTCTGTCAAGACCTCAAGGTATAAGGAGGACATGGGAAAAGACCTTGAAATGCTATGGTATGTTGTACACCAAAACGAAAAACAAATCATTAGTTGAGCGACACCACACACATGTTTCAAGGAGCAAGTGTGGCTTGGTTGGGTAGTATGTTGCCTGCTAACCAAGAGGTCCATAGTTTGATCCTCAGTGACCTCACACACATGTTTCAAGGAGCAAGTGTGGCTTGGTTGGGTAGTATGTTGCCTGCTAACCAAGAGGTCCATAGTTTGATCCTCAGTGACCTCACACACTTGTTTCAAGGAGCAAGTGTGGCTTGGTTGGGTAGTATGTTGCCTGCTAACCAAGAGGTCCGTAGTTTGATCCTCAGTGACCTCACACACTTGTTTGAAGGAGCAAGTGTGGCTTGGTTGGGTAGTATGTTGCCTGCTAACCAAGAGGTCCATAGTTTGATCCTCAGTGACCTCACACACTTGTTTGAAGGAGCAAGTGTGGCTTGGTTGGTTAGTATGTTGCCTGCTAACCAAGAGGTCCATAGTTTGATCCTCAGTGACCTCACACGCTTGTTTCAAGGAGCAAGTGTGGCTTGGTTGGTTAGTATGTTGCCTGCTAAGCAAGTGGTCCATTTTGATCCTCGGTGACCCTCACATTTGCTTCCAGGTGCAAGTTAGTGCATTGCCTGCTAATTAGGTAAATCAATTGTCGATCATCTTACACGCTTGTTTCAAGGAGCATTTATGCTTCATCTTCAGTAGATGTTTGCAAATTTTCAAACGAAAACAAAACAAAACTGCGAAGGAGTTATTTCAGTAAAAATTAAAGTTTATCATTTATATCTAATTCCAGCAAATTACGTCACCCTCGCGTTGTCATGATATTGGCTGGCGTCATCTCCTCAAATACAGGTTTAACCAGTTTAGTTCTGGATTACTTCAAGCTGGGCAACTTACACCATGTTATGTATGTGTCGAAATTGAACCTGAATTTGACCCAGAGAATAAACATACTAACAGACATATCAAAAGCCATGGCCTACATCCACAAGAAGAACATTCTGCATTGCTACATTAACTCATACAGTGTTCTAGTTAACGGAAATTTCAGGGCGAAAATTGGAAATTTTGAGCATGCGCAGAAGGTAGATGATGAGAGTTTAGAAGGTACATCTATTAATCATATCAGTGAACAGCATGCATGGATGGCTCCTTGCGAACTGAATGGGGAGCCGTCTCACAAGAGTAGTGACGTATACAGGTACAGGATCATGTTTTACTTATTTTATTACTAGTAGTTTCTGATAGAAAGTGAAGTACTGCGAACGTTATCTCCGCATGCTTTACAGAAAATATACATCACAAAACAAAAAGCGATACAAAGAGTAGGAAATGTGTCTGTGACTCGGTCAAAATTAGCGAATCAATCGCTGTAATCGACACATTGTTGGGTGTTATCCTGGCTCGATAAACCAACATGCCTTAGTAGACAGATAGTTCAGAGGCAATGTCTTCGTGTTTGGGTTGGATCTATTTTCAAGAACATCCAAGTAAATTCGACCCCCTTCCACGAGGATGCGATAGACAATGGCGCAGTCGCCAGGTCTATTCGATCAGTGGTAGATTCTGAGCAAATAGGGAAACCGAAAAACTAACGACTCAAGTGAAAGAACCTTGTGACCTAATTGTTGAATGCTTCCAGGCATGAATATATTTGAGTTTGACATAGCTAACTGCTGCAAAGCTTAGCCAGACAAGAATAATAGATGACAGGGCGGAAAAACGACGAAGCCACTCTTTTTCCAATTTAAAAATTTAACTTGCAACAAAAATCAAATTTTTTAAGCGTTTCATTTGTGTCACTATTGCTCCTAACGTGTGACAAAATTCTGTCAAATAAAAATAAAGTTACTTGGAAACATTCACGAAAATGTCAGATTTGTTGCTGCTCAAAATATCACCTCCCCCAAAGTACAAGGCTTTATTTCTCGAATGATGCATTCATTAAATTTTGGTAGCATTTGATATTTTGTTCTTTAGCCCCTAAAGAGCATATTTACGAAATATCGAGCTTGTATATGCAGAGATGTGCTTATATCGAGTGGCAAAAAAATGGTTTTTCCACCCTGTCATAATAGATATATTTTACGTATTGTATCTGTTGCTTGAAAGCTATTGGAGAAATTTCATGGTGCCATGATAATATATTTATGCAACGCACTTTTATCATGTGAATATCTTCAAAGGCGACTTTACAATGAGATGAATGAGGTGCTTTACGTCCCTCCAATGCAGGGTTAGATGATGTGGATAGCCGGGACCGCTATTCTATAGTCATCCGAGCCCCGCAAAAGTCTAACCATTTGCAGATGTAATTGCAAATGCAGCACCTTCTCCTCATTTATTTGAAGAATCCTGAACGAAATGTCCTGTCAGCAGAATTGTTACACCTGTTTTCACGTCCTGCCAGTATTGATTTTTGGATAATGTGGAACAGCTTTCGTTTTTGTGATTGCAGTTTTGGTGCATTAATGTGGGAATGTTTGGCCACCAAAAAACCTTGGTCGTGGCTGACTGGCAAAACCATATATCAAGCAGTTTGTGAGGAATGCTTACGGCTTCCAATGCTCCAGGACTGGCCGAGTACCATCAAACAAATCCTCACAGAATGTATAGGACCAGAACAGGAGCGCGCTGACTTCGGTACCATTACTCAAGAATTAGAAGTCCTCCAAACAAGCGACCTCGAAGTTCCAGAAGAAATTCTTGAGAGCGCGTTGGAATTCTGGCTGACTGGGAATCGGAAGGTTAAGCAGCGACGAAAGTCTAGTGGGGTGCGAAAAGCCTCAACGATTTCTAGGGATTTATCAGCATTGCGAATGGACAGCGATAGTGACGATGAAGAGGAGGACGATGCAAAAATTCGGCTGCTGACATCGAGAAGGAAATTGTCTTCGGTAGGGTTGAATGAACGCAGGAACACCATTCATCAAGGCAAGTTAGCGAGACCGCGGGTCCTTCCTTCCAGAATAATATTCTGTGTGTCAATGGTATTTATATTCATAACACTGGAAAAATCGTGTCTTCTCCAGATCGTGGAAATTCGCCTTCCAACAAATTGCCACGATACTTCCAACAAATTTCCATACCACGGAAGTGTCCAAAAAGTTGAAAGTTGACTTCCATCAAATTTCCATACCATGGAAAACCACTCATGCGAGTCGAATGTCCAAACTTGCATAAAATGATCAGACTTGTAATGTCGCAAGGAAGAACTTGGAAATCGAGTTACCGATAGCAAAACTTCGATGTCGCATCATGGAAATCTAATGGCGCATTGTCAAACATGAATATTGAACTTTTAGATTTGAATCAAGAAATGTGAAAGAAGAATATCGAACGCAAGACAAGGGTTGCCTTTTACAATCAGCATATCAAAGAGTGAAACTTGAATTTTGGCGGGGATATAACGCCATAAATTTGTTGGAAGCCGCCGTAATTTCCATCATCTGGAAAGGACACGACTTTTTCCTGTGCAATGCTCATCATGTGGAAGACGGGATGGCCTAGTGGTCGGTGGATCGGACTCTGAGTCAACTGGCTCGGGTTCGATTCCCGGCTGGGGCAGTTGCGTTGTGTCCTTGGGCAAAGATGCTTTACTTTCACATTGCCTCACTCTACCCAGGTGTATAAATGGGTACCAACTAATTGTTAGGGTAACCTGACGTGTTGGGGGGTAACCTGCGATGGACTAACGTCCTATCCAGGAGGAGTAGCAGTACTCCTAGTCGCTTCACGCTACCGAAACCGGGGATAATAAGCACCGGCCACGTGAGCCTCATTGGCTTGAGGGTGACTTTACCTTTTAATGCACATCATCTCACAGTTCTAGCTCGTCGCTCACCTCCAGCCTCCCTAGCGTGACATATATTCTGTAGAAATTGAGTACTGCATTTGAAGTTTTGAGATGAAAATTTCTTATTTTACGGCGATTTTGGGTGCGATTTCAGCGGCCATTTTACGGGCGTTATCACCATGAAATCGCCGCTCTTTTGAACATGTTCGAAATTTCACTGCGATTTTGTTGCGATATTGCGTCGCCATGAAATCACCGTAAAAATCGCCACTGATGTCGCCGGAGAAATTGTCCGGGTGAACGGGCCTTAACGAGGCTGAGGTTGAGCGACGAGAACTGTGTTGTTGTATTGCGTACCCGAATTTATCAGTTAGGGTTTGGTTAACTCGGCAATCTGCTTTTAAAAATCCCATTATCTTGTGCCATATGTTTGTTGCAGGATTAATAAATGTTGTGCATGCGTTCCAACACACTAACAAGAAAGATCTAAGAAAACAACGCGACACTGAAAAATATGGACTCGAAGTAGCGGAGCAGTTGGCCACGGTGCGTTCACTCTGGAAAACAGGCAAACATCATGACAGACACCGTTGGGCAAAAGAAGTGTTCATCCGAAGAAAGCTGGAAGGAGATATTAAGAGAATAAAAATGAAACGAAGATTTAAGGAGAGATGTAGTGGTTTGAAAGTAAGTGCTATTTGAGAACAATGGGTCAGACAAGTGCAAAGCGCTTTTTCTTTGAGTTAATGTTCTCTCCCTTGCCACGAGGGTTTTTCTCCAGGTTCTCTGGTTTTCCTCCCTCCATAAAAATCAACATGTCAGTT
>JAABNW020129664.1:0-13438 GCA_015164035.2 Radianthus crispa | reverse complement strand
TTGATGGAAGCGAAAAACCAATTTCACAACAAACCTTTGAAGTATTTGAGTTCGCAGAATTTTGAGAATCGCTGTAAGTTTTGTATTTTCTTGTGGTAGCGCCTTTGCTTCGTTTTAGCGCGCGCTCTTGACCTATAGAACACGAAGTGTCATTTATCGTCCGCCATCGGCGACACCATTTTGACAGGCTTTTGTCAACACTTGTTAAAAGACCAGCAAAATCTTGTACTGGTTAAAAGTCGACTAGATTTTCGCTCCACAGTTTGACACAATCCCTGGATTTTGCCTTCTTTTGAAATTCCTTTGATTTTTGGTCTATGATATTTTGTAAACACATGACAGCGCGGCTTATGAGATAATGCTATCGAGAGACGAGTATGACAAAGGTCCATTAAGTCTTAAACGCATCACAGGACCAGAGTTTGGTTAAGGTCATTTGCTGTCTTTGTTCAAGCGGCAAACCTCACGCAATAAAACAGATCCACTTTGGTTACAGAAGATATAACACGATTTTCCTTGCAAACTTTTCACTCGCGAAAGGCTCATTGTAAATGGGCAAGGCGAAAAACAGACCGACTTTATTGAAATTCTCGGCTTCTAAGAATTAAAAACTTATTTAAAACTGAGTTTATTTGTTGGTGGATTTAAGGACAGTCAACAACTATGCAAAAAGACTAAATTACAATAAACACTGCTGCTATCATAACATCGTACTTCTGATAGTGCATTGACAAAGAAAGACAGGGTTGTTTCGCGGGCTATCGTTCCTTCAGTGAGGTTGGACGCAATCTGATAGCTACCTTACATTTACTATGGACCTGAGGTGACCTTAACCAACGAGTGACCCTGCGGTTGTCAAAGTCCTTCAAGAAGATATCTAGTACACTCGTTCAATGCACGAGGGGACTTGTTGTGTAAAATGCTAACTATCATCCACTTTCTTCTTCGGTAACAACATGAGACTTCATTTAAAAAGTTCACGCACACCTCAGGACGTTGTCTTCCACAACAGGTTTTTCAGTTTCCCCTTCAGTGTTAACGGTAATCGGATTTGGTGATATCAAGTGAGTATTGCGTTATCTTTGCAGGTACAGATCCTGTCTGTGCATTCTTGTTTTGCGCTTGGCATTGAACTTTGGGAAAACTTTTAACTGGAACAAAGTTCGTCTCCATTAAATAATAATAATAATAAAACAGGCTTCAGCATTCAGTTGTACAATACTCTAATGCAAGATTGATTATGATTGATAGGGTTTTCATTTCACCATCTTTAGATCACCAACGAAGCCAATCAACACAACAAGACATAACACCAAGACTACATTTCATCTATTGTTTTCAATCAAAACACATCAACAAAGGATTTGTTGCTTTTGTATTTCCATTCCTCGAAATCTAGTGACTACTGAAATTGATTTATTTCGTTGTATCGAAAATATGACAGCGTATCAATCTTGAGTAATAGGAGCCAAAAGTTGAAGTGGACACTTTTTTTGTATCTCATAATGCTCTTTCATTGCTGCTTCTGATGTCATGCCGACGCTTGAAGCTGACTTTCTGCTCCCAGCCTCGACGTACACGACGACCAACCTTTTAAACTACTTCAAACAGCTCATTTCAAGTTCCTTTTTTCCTTATATTTTACTTTACGACGTCAGAAACTGCCGCCGGACACTCTCACCATCGCGTCTAGATACGTGCCTCGAGAAACGCCGATAAGACACGAAAGCACCGTGTAGGTGTAACTTATCCTCAATCAATCAAATGAAAGACCACGTAAACAGAGTACAAAATCTGTTTTTGAAGTTGGAGAGATTCCAGTCCTACAAAAGTATAGCATTACTAGGAAAACCCTGGACACAAAGAATCGTTTGAAAAGAGGGCAGTGAACTTAGGCTTTGGTCAAGCGATAAAAGGGGACTTATATGCAAGCATGCAGATAAGAAGTCATTGATTCCGTTAGTTTTGCAAGAGTGTAATCTTATCAGGCTGACCCTAGGATCAACAGGTCTTTCATGGAGATTGTTTTTGGAGGCAAAATTAAAAGTATTGTTGCAAGTAAGGTTGCCAGGTTTGGCATAACTGTTGGCTAAACGTTTGTACAAACCAACCATTTTCAGTAGAGATTTGACAGGACTGGACAGATTTGACTTCATATGACTTTATCAAATAAGATATAAATAGGATTCTAGAGGCGATAAGGCCGGAACTCTTGCATGTAGTCCATCCGAAAATTATTTGTCATTCTGTATTTCTCGTTTCTTAAATCGATTGTTTGGTTCAATTTTATTTCTAAACAATAATTCTTTGTATGCCCATCGCATTCCTATTCAAGAGAGAGTTTTTTTTAAAAAAAATCCACTTGAATTACAATAAAAACCCACTCGAAAACAAATACTAGTAGATTAACAAAACAACTGCAGGTCAAAAGGCACCGATTCTGTTCACCACAACTCTTTAGTCTCCTGCTTCTAGGCCATCCTGTTTACTTGAATAAACCTATTTGTAGACTTGCAATAACAGGCGATCTGTGAATCAGTTGGTCTTGCTTGTGCGGTCATTTACAATCGCAGACTCAATCAATCTGTAAACAGATTCGAGCTCCGAGGGAGCCATTCTCTTGACTAACATGGGATGTGTTGTCTACCTTTGATGTTAGAATTATCCCACGCTGACCCACAGATTGATTTAAGTCTAAATAACTTCAAAGTTGATCTTATACCCATAACATAGCCAACGGACAAAATCTGCTCAATCTGACAATGCCTGAACTCAACGTTCTAAGCCTATTAGGATGAAATCCGCACGCAAGCGCAATACAATGCGGAAAAGCGTAGTTACTCATTTTTTTTAAACAGATTTTCAGTTTTAACAACCAGACATTGGAGTGTATTTTTGAGACCTTTAAGTTTAAGCAGCTTACCAAAAGTCTTTTCTCCAGATTTGGACACGTACAAACGCAAACGGCCAACTTTGGACGCTTACGGGCGGAGCATCGAGATCCAGTTGTGAAATAGTGATTCCCTTTTAGCGGTCAAATTCGGGCGTAACAGCAAGAGCTCGTGACATTAAATTTCTAAGGTATCAAGGCACTCAAAAGGACAATTTCAGGACCATTTTCCGAGAGAATACATAATCGGTGATCTTTTTTTGTTTAAAAAAAGAAATTTGAATTACGAGTGTCGTCTTATTAGTGCCATGTCAGATTATGAGTCTCGAGAAAAAGACTTTTCTAAATTTACTGCGGCTGCAGAGTAGGTTATAGTGAATTAGTGTAACTGGCCCAACATATCAATCTTGTGTTAAACCTCATGTGTGTCAGGCCTTTAATCATACCAGAACTATGAATGACGTCGTAGACACACTTTTTAAAGATAATTCTTCATCCAGTGACACTCCAATACCCTCCTTAACAGAGGACTATGCAAGGTCATTATACCGAATAAGATCAAGACTTTATACATCTTTTAGTAGGGTGTCACTAAAGGCGTACATTGAATCCACCCTGTGTCATACCATCTACTGAATAACACGTGTATGAAGTATGCAAAACTGAAGGATTGTTGCCAAGGACTCGTAACAGAAGGCGCTACACTGCACCATGCGTCTTTCTTTCTACACCTTACTGTGTAAGGATGACATCTCGAGAAGTACTGTCTAGCACCAACAACTCGAATATGTATGAAACACTGACTAGGATTATTGCCAAGGACTCGTAACGGAAGGCGCTATACTGCACCATGCGTCTTTCTTTCTACACCTTATTGAGTAAGGATGACATCTCGAGGAGTACTGTCTAGCACCAACAACTCGAATATGTATGAAACACTGACTAGGATTATTGCTAAGGACTCGTACAAGAACTACAGAAGGCGCTACACTGCACCATGCGTCTAGCTTTGTTTCTACACCTTATTGTACAAGGATGAGAACTCAAGGACCTGTCCTGTGCCCACAACGCGAATAGATTTCTGGGCTGGTGTCAGTGTGATGACACTCTCTTTGCCATAAAATTTCATGGCCGTTATGTAGCCTCGTATCTTTTTAATACAAAATCTAATCTTTTCGAAATTCATTCAGGCATGAAAGAAGACGATATCCTTTAAGCAAACAATCAACTCTCTATCTAATATAAGTTCAGCGAGGAGAGATTACTTTTCCAATTAAAAACAAGACATGGTTGCTTAGGATTAAGTGTAAGCCGGACATCAAGAGGTTGGCGCCGTCTTTTCTGTCCATCTTATGGAGGTCTTGTTTATGTAGGTCTTGTACTGCTGAACGGGCTAGAATATGAATATTGTAGAAGCATGGCAAGGGATAAAATAGAAAGATCTCCAAAGCCTTTACGAACCGCGGCTTCGGGCTTGCTATTGACTGAGAATTCCATTTTGAAGCGTTTATCCAAAGTCGCTCCATTTTCCCTTTATTCTTAACAATCTGAGTTCTTACGCCATTTTAACTTTGCTCAAGTTTGAGCTTTGACGCAAAAGTGAACCATATTGAATCGTACCATGACTAGTGAGGCTCATTGCGCCCCACGGGTCTCGTGCAGGTATGGGGGCTTCGATTGCTATCGTAGGAGGCAAAGACGCCCTTGTTCAAACGTCGGCCGCTTGGTTGAGCTAATTATACATCACTAGTCGAGTGCAAATAACAGTAAATATAAAACAGTACAGTCACGTAAGGAGAAAAAATCCACTGAGAAAACAAATTATGGTGGACTGAATGTCTCGAGGGTTGGGAGATATCGACGCTACTTTTTGGTTCCAGTGACGGATATTCGACACCTGTTATGTCCTGCTCTAGAACTACTCTGATCGTGTTTATAGTTTCCATTTAATACTTTCAGGAAACCATAATCTCTCTTTTAAACGATTATCATCCACAATTATCTTGATTGAAATCTGCTGATACAACTGTTGTTTTGTAACAGCTCCAGCCATGAGAAATAGCGAGAAAATGAAACAAATAGATAAATAGAAGGGACTGATACATTATTATTGAAGAATTGTTTGTGGAATTCTTTGCAACAGTTGCGATAGCCTTTGAGTTGGTAAACAATGCTGTTGTTATTACGGTTTAGAGCACATCTGCCATCATGTCACAGACGTCCCACGCAGGTCGTTGTGAGGTAATTTAGCTAATCAACATGCCTTTAATTAGCTCGAGGCGTAGCTTGAGAAGCTTTGTCGAGATTGTTTTGGGTCAACTACACTGCATGTGACCATTGGCTTATCACGTAGAGGCAATTTGTTGCGGGAAAATATATGTAAAATACAATCTTATGTGACTGAATATGAGTGTCTCTCTTGTTGGACTGATGAACTTATTGCAAGCCTACTTTGGTGCAAAATAAGTAAAAACCACAAAGAGAAGATAGGGGTCATGAGATGACTTTTGGTAAACAATATCCTATTTTACTTGGACTAGAGTAGACAGGAATAAAACCTCAGCACGCGGAAACAACTAGCCTGTGAACGAGGCTCTCATCCAAAGGGACTGGGGAGGGAAGGGCCCAGAGAACAACCAATATAGAGTGCCAGGGGCATCACACGCTAACCGATGACCTGGACCAATAATTATGCACCTCAAATTTGCTAATAACTTTTTAATATTCATTTTGGAATATTGTTTTGTCTGCTTCGTGGTCTTCTCGCGTGCTGCGTGACGCGAGAAAAGGCTGGGTGCTGATAACGGCCTGGGTAACACTTTTAATCACCAGGCCCACTCGACCTTATGTTGTTTTTGTGAAATGATTTCTATGCATCTATTTGTCGATATTGTGTGAGCTGACTGACTCACCCTCTATTTAAAAATATGAGCTTCAAAACAACTTGAAAACATCTCGAAAGTCAATGAGCTGTTACGTTGCTGGAATATCGCAATTATTTTTGTACTCTTGTTTTGACATCAACATCGCTATCTAGAATCTCAGCCAGCTCAAATTCAAGAGATGTCGCTAAAAACGTTATTTTGAGGTTGTGTTGATCGCGATATTTTAGCTGTCATTTTGGTCAAGGTTTGTTTCAATATGAAAATGTCACATATTTGTGACCAATTAGTGAGAAGACGTGGTTCAGAGTCAATCAGATGACTTGAAAAAATGCTGACACTTGGTTGTTTCCAGTTGGTGCATTTTTAGTACCCCAATCAAAAGTTGTGATTCTCAACCAATAGGAAGAGTAGTTTCTAGAGCCTCTCGTTTCTCGGTGCTGACCAAGAGAAACATGGGCTCTGGTGACGAGATTGCACTTGACTTTGCTCAGATAGTACTAAGGGGGGTAGGGTGCGCAACATCGCTCGTGAACAACAAGAATGGCAAACGACAAGAAGCGTGCAAAAAAAGTCATGCTCGTTCGACACACATCGTTACTTCCCTACATCATTCAGTGTTCTTATTTACTTGACCATATTAGGGCATGAATGAAGCAAGCCGTGAACCAATTTGTTAAATTCACCACCGGAAAATTATCTGAGTTTTTACGAGCGACGCCTGTTTGTCTGGGGTCTGAAAATAGACTTCCTAAAAATTTGCTGAGTGTACATATGCCAGCCAGGACGGAGATAAACGAGCCCGAGCCAAATGATTAGTTAACACTGCTAATGTAATGATTAAACTTGAAGCACTGTTCATTACGTGTAATTATAATTGTGGCGCGAGACCAATATTTGCTGTTTTGTGTAGTTCGTATTTGCCACATAATGCTGATTTAGAGAGATTGAACAATATGGACACAAGGGTCGATGTATGGAGTTGTCCACGCGTAGAGACTACCTACGATAACACATGTACTCTTTATTCATACCAAAAATTGAATGATTTCTTCAGGACAGGACAGGGTAAGGTAGAATAGGCTAGGACAGGACAGGACAGTGTAAGGTAGAGTCAGGCAGGGCAGGTGGGCGAGGGTTGGATTGGGTATGCATTTAGCTTTCTTAGACTAGTTCGTACCGTTTATATCAATTTTATATTATAATTTAGTTTAGATTAGCTAAGGTGGTAATGACTAGTAGGAAATCAGGGAGGTGTTTCCTCTTTGTTTTACCAATGATTTACTTAATCATCTGTTTTATTTATGTTTTATTAATATTATCCATCTATCTACTTATTTACTTATCTAAGCGCAATTCCTACAAAATATAATCAAACTACAAAATGGAATCAGTGAATTAAACAAACTCCAAGATCCTCAAAGAGGGATAGCGCCGCAACGGGTATCAACCGTCGTACTTACCCTACCGCTCTTGGGACACAAACGTCGCTAGGTCGGGTTGCTATTGGTCGTCTGAAACAATAGGGGCGACGTTTGTGTCCCAGGAGGGGTAGGGTAGGGTAGGGTAACGACGGTTGAAACCCGTTGCAGCGCTATCCCTCGTCCAGGGTCTTGGATTGCTAATGGCTTCGAAAAAAGTGACTTTTGAAACTGTTAGCGTTGATTTCCGAAAGGGAGATCGATTGTGTGGTTGTGTCGAATATCGGACTAAAGTTCTGTGAAAGACTTTCGGCGTGAATCTTAATTTTGGCTGAACTAGAGACAATTTATTGACTCTTATCGAGGGCTCGAGCGGGTTGAAGTGCGCTACCTTCCCAATATTTAAGGACAAGGGATACTCCACTACGCTACTCGCTTAATATTGCTGCAAATGTCCTGAAACTTCAGAGGCTCAAAGAAAAACACGAGACACAGGTAGGGACAATTATTGGTATGATTTATAGTGAATTTTGATTTTTTTCCACAAAATCGCCATACATTCCCTTATAAGTCAGATAGAAACCACAGCAATAACCCAGAAACCCAGCTTGGGTCACCTGTGCTTATACTAGTTCATACCGTTTATATCAATTTTATATTATAATTTAGTTTAGATTAGCTAAGGTGGTAATGACTAGTAGGAAATCAGGGAGGTTTCCTCTTTGTTTTACCAATATCTTACTTAATCATCTGTTTTATTTATGTTTTATTAATATATCTATCTACTGTACTTATTTACTTATCTAAACGCAATTTCTATAAAATATAATCAAACTACAAAATGGCAAAATGGCCGGTGGAATCAGTGAATTAAAGAAACTGAAGTTACATGGTGGAAATATTTCCAACGTCGTTTACTGAAGTAGTTCCATCTTGAACAGCAGCTCCCCAAGGCTAAGATCAACCTTTAGTCCTGCTATTTTATTCTTGATTTCAATGTTTCTATTTTCTTTCAATTTATATCCCTCAATTAACATAAGGTACAAAAAGTTGCCATTTATACAATCAAAGATGACATGTGAGCTACTTTTCTTGCCTTTCGCACCTTTCCCTTTTTTGGCGGGAATTCCGTTGCCGCCGCAAACGCGTCTGGTTTCTTTGTCAAGCTTAGCGGGAGTGAAATGATCCATACAATGGTCGCATCCCAGGTCTGCTAACGTTTCTCCGACATCTGGAAAACCAATGATCTCGCCCTTGAAGCGAGGTTTTAGGTATGCACAGCCATTAATCTTATCACAGATGGACAGAAGACGCCTGCGAATAATGCTGCGGCATTTTTCGACGTCACCTGTGCCAACAATCCACTTCACTCCTTGTATACCTTTGAACTGCTTTTTAACTCCTTTAGGCCCACATGGACTTCTGATGACCGGTTTTCTTGGTGAAGCAATGACCTTGAAATAAGTATTCAGGGGATAGAGTTCTCCTCTTTTGAAGAAAGTAGAGGTAACCACAGTATGAGAAAAGCCTCCAATGGTTGTCAAATCCGTCACACTTAGATCAAGAATTGGCTTCTCGAATGATAACTCTGAGCCCATCCGACTACCAAAGCTTAAAACTCCAACCGTCTTAGCTGAACTCGTAAAGGTTCCGCTAAGAAAGTTCACCATCTGCCATTTCAATAGAGCTTCAGTATTCGCTTTGTTTACTTCCACTGAAAACGGACTCGTAAGAAAAGGTACGGTTTTATTGGCAAACACACAGTTTATTTCTCCAATAAGCTTGAACCATGCTGACGGGTTTAGGGCAACGAGCCTCTCATTGATGGAGAAAAAAATAGGTGACGTCAAGTGGTGGTCACGTGGGATTGCTTTGTCTGCTGCTTTCACGAGGGGAAAGATGTATGTTCCTATAGAAACGTTACCGTTGAAGAGTTGATCGTAATCCAGAGCAACCTCACTTGGGGTCGTTTCAATCTTCTGGATGTCTTTTGGCTTGAGTTTTTTGTTTTTTCGCAGCGAGAATTTATAAACGGACATTGATAACGTGTGTGGTTTATCTCTTGGGGTTATGACAATACCGTAGTCGGTACAAGGAGCGATACAGGGAGAAAAATTACCTATAGAAATAATAACATCAAAAAAGAAATGTTAGAAACGCGTCCATTCAAGACTATCCCATACTGGGTGGTGGGGTCGCACCTCTACAAATCAAGTAATATAATTTGATAGAACGAGGCAATTAAGACAAAGAACCAAAAGATAGACAACGAAATCTATTTGGTATCATTAACCAATACAGAAGCTCTTCCGAAAAAGTCCATCTGCCCCTACTGGCCAAACACAAAGCACTCAAGCGAGGCACCAAGGTATTTTGAAAGGATTGTGTAAATTTGTACCTGGAAACCTCGACTGAATGTTTTCAGGTTTCACTCGTCGCCATTCAACAGTCCCTGTCTACCAAGAGCGACCCATAAGGGAATATTCAGCCAGCCATTACAGACAGAAAGGTTTGACAGAGTAAGGGGCCAAAGTTAACGATGAATTGAACTTACCCAATTCGGAGAGATACGCTCCTTCACTTGCATAAAAAAGAAAGGGTAGCAACAAAACAAGCAGGCTCGAGGTACTGCGCATGACCAAAGCGGACGACAGCTGGCGAAGACTAATTAAGAATGAATATTTTAGGCTGATAGAAATTTAAAAGACCATGAAAAAACTTTTTGTTTTGAGATTTGAAATATATTATATTATATTAAGACGTTTAAAACGAACCAAATAAAAACAAACAAACAAACAAACGAATAATAAAAATAATACTAACAAGAACAATAACATCAGAAGGGCATATTTTTCATGATACGAAATTTACATAAATGTGTATCTGTGTTAAGGTTGACCCAAACAGATTTTAGGAAATAAAAAAGTAAAGCATGCGGCACAATTCAAGTGCGAAAAAAGGTCAAGTTTTGTTTGGTCATATCTTAATGTAATATGTTATCATGGGATTAAAAACCTGTTGAATCAAGACCCAGAAAATCATCTCAAACTAGTTCATTTTCCTGGATTCTCCACGACACAATTTGTTCCTCGCCATTCGAACTTTTTTTTACGGAATTACATTTTTAAAGAAAGGTAAAAAGAAACAAAAAAAGGCAGAAAAGGAAAAAATTCAAATAGGGTACGGCTAATCGACATGTCAGTCAAAATGATAGAGAGATATTTGATATTTGAGAGTATAGACATAGAGACATAAACAAATGGGTCACCAACCAAAAAAAAAAAAAAAATCAATCAATAAACGTTATTTCTATGAACTAAACCATAAATATTTTTGCGCAATCAAACAATTTAAAAACAAAATAGAAAAACAGAATATTAGAAAATAAAAGTCAAGTTAAAATAAAATGAAAAAAATAGATATATAAAATTACCTTGGCATTTTCTTCAAAAACAATTGGTCTCAAATTTAAAGTTGTAAAACAAAACTGGTATGAATGACAGAGTTTCGAGTGGACGACTAATAATTCGTTTTCAACTGGTGGTTGCATTTAATCCAGGCTTGTTGGGTACAGGTATTTTTTCACGGGCGTTTCGTGAGTTGCTTTAAAAACACGAGAAAGAAAAAAGGTGGAATTCTCGACGACAGGCAAGTAATATTCAAAACCTTAAATTCCTTTTTTATATATTTTGATTTCATCACGTAAAAAATGAAAAAGGTTTTTAAAGATTCGAAATCTTTTTTAGCTTTTGTTCCTCTTCGGCTCCTGACACGCACAAAAAGGAAAACGGAAAAAGGGGGAGAGAAAACAACAAAAACAAAAACAAAGAAAGAAAGAAAGAAAGAAAAACGAAAGCTAGAAATTTCCCCCCCCCCGAATGCTAAGCCATCATTTTTAAAGCAATTGTGATAGTCTAGTTTGTCCAACATCTTTCGTATGTAACAGATCATCATCTTACGCACGAACCTCCGTGGAGCGATTCTACCCATACATTTATTCAAATTAACAATTCTGAACACAGACTCAACATCTTGTCCATTTGAATTCGCTGTTAGTTGAGACGCCAGTTCGTGATTATCAGGTGCAGTTGTAGATCCTTTAAGCACGTTTTGGGTAGTACTTCCAATCCCTCTACGCCAAATTCTTCTAAACCAGTGACTTAAGCTATATACTCACACTATTCGTTAGTTTTATTTGAGCCCCCTGTCCCAAAGACGAACTCCAAGTCTGTCGTAGATGTTTTGAATTAAAACTAAAATTTTTTTGGATTTTAATAAAAAAAGTAATTTTTATAATACGTTCAATTTTTTTTAACAGGTTTACAGGATGGCAGTCATGTTGTTTAATCAACCATCGCGCCCACTTGCCATTTTTCATTTCATCTTGACTTCTATCATAATTGGCATGGCAGGTGCTGCCACCGTATCGGACAAAGGTAAGCTTCTCCTTGGAAACTGAATCGCTAAGAGAGCGAAAAATGACGGCCATGGTGGATGATGTAACGAATGTTGTGCGGATTTTCCTTCTCATTCAAATTTGTTTAAAGTGCCTATAAGCTTTAACTCGATACTTTAAGTGTGACGTCAAAGGAGGCATGATTAAATATACGAAAACATCCTGGAGCAGTAAAACAGTGTGTATAGATCATCATTGTCTTATTCACGATTTATAGATAGGATATTGAAGATTTGTTGATTTGAAGTATTGGGGTGTTTTGATTAACAAGCGATGTAAAAAAAGATCAAAAGCCTCCTTTGACGTCACACCTATTAACATATTGGAAGAAAAGATGAGCCACTCAAATCACATAAAAAGATTTAACCATTCTCTTATTCACTCCATATATATTCAATACTGAAAGTATCGAGTTAAGGCTTATAGGCACTTTAATCTCTGTAGAACAGCAAAACAGTTGTTGCAAATGAACTGAATAAAACAAAGAGTGCAAAGGATTCTGGTAGTTGTAGTAAATGACGCTATGATGCAAATGGCCTTATTGACGTAGTAGTAACATATATCCGTTGTTTTAAGCATTTTCAATTGTCTGTTCAACCAATCAGAACGCGTCAAAAACAGTTGCAACCAAAGCCTCTCGTTTCTTGGTGCTGACCAAGCTTTGAGACGATTGAAAAAATCCCAGCCTGTGTTTTTCCCTGACTTTCCGGTCTTTTTCCTGGAAGTCCTTTGGACACTACAGTGATGCTGTTTCTTATTCCGTAGGTCGCATTTCTCCTTGCACACCACCGTGCACAGAATACGGTATCGTGGCTACTGCAAGGATAGACAGAATGAACTTGAAAATCTACAAAGTACAACGACGTGCAAAAGATGCCATAGCTAAAGTATCAGACGTGCGTCAGGTGTCCGCCAGTCCTAGCCAATGGCAAATCAACATCACTGAAATCTTCTACAAACCAGAAACGTTTGATCCTGATTTTAAAGCCTTAGTACAATCTGCAATCAGGGCGATTCCGACCAATAATCAGTTTTCGACGCCATTGTTGTTCTTGGCATTGCAGTCAGAGGAAGGAATTTACGGTCGAGCATTCAACGCCATGGCTGCAAGAGCCCTCGACTTCCTGAATGATATGGAAAATCATCCATTCTTGCCTCCAAGCATGCGATCTGTTAAAATCATCAACGGGAAGAGCGAAGTTCTATTCAAGTGGCTGACGGTCAATTTTCTAGCTGGATTTTTCGACCAGGAGAAATCAGATTCTAAAGTCGGTGTATTGAGTTTAAACCTGAACACCGTTACACAGATCGCCTATCCGGTTCATTCCACGAGCATGAACGTTTCAGAGTTCGTGGTCATCGGCGCGACGCCGTACCTCTTGGTTGCGCAATCTTATACTATCTATGGTTTCGGGACCAGTTTGCGTAAATACTTCACCAGACTAGGCAAAGACCAAGGTCAACAAAAAAGCCCATGCAGTCCACAGGGAGCTCGAGTACAAGTAGTTGATGGCAATGTTTCTAAGCAGTATGTCGGGAACGGAAATGTCCAAGAATGTCGAGAGATTATCAGCGACGTCATTTTGAATGATTATGGTCGTTGGACACGCAGTCCTTACGTACGTAAACCGCCAAAACATATGAAATTCTACGTGTTACCAGAGGTAATTAAGGTGCTCCATGACATCGGATGCAGTGGATGCGACAAGATTTTCACCCCTGACAAAGTCAATAAGGCAGCACGTGAGTACTGTACCAACTCACAGTCCCAGAGGTTAGGCGGTCCGGC
>JAABNW020129553.1:0-13444 GCA_015164035.2 Radianthus crispa | reverse complement strand
CGATGACGATGACGATGACGATGACGATGACGATGACGATGACGATGACGATGACGATGACGATGACGATGACGATGTTGTTGTTGCTGTTATCCCTTAGGATTCCCCTGGGTTAGACTATCCTGAATCCAGTATGGATTGAGTATATTGGATAAGAAAACACAGGGCCACGTACCCATAATGAGAAAGTAACCAGTGACAAAGACGCTCCGATAATATTTATTCTTTTAGATTGTCAACAACTTTTTGACGAGAAATCAAGTGATTTTGTTGGCATAGTGAAAGACGTCAAGGTGCATTTCATTAAAAAGGAAAATTCTCCATACATCAACATAACGTGGGATGCACTGGATGGTAAGGGTGATTAAACCTATGCCACAAGTACTGTAGACAGGTTGATAAAGTTTCGTATCAAAACAACGAGAAGCGGGTTGAAAAATAAATTGTTTTGATACGCCACTCAAACATAATTTCGAGTGTTTGCCATACACATTCTAAAATTTGTAAACAGTTATTGGAGAAAACCAAGAACGATTAATGCAAGTTTTTGATCAGTGTATCAAGGCACTGTCGTGGTAGTGATTTTTATTTGTTTCGTCCTCAAATTATGAATTTGAGAAGTTACTAATAAAATTTTGGCATGCCATACGGCAGATCAACACACGGAAAGACACATGGTCTCAACAGCCGTTATTCGTTACGCTACGATGTTTTCTTATTCTAGATCACGTGCCATTCCTAAAAGTATAATTTCTTTGTCCAACCTTAAACAAATGACCATATTCTCCAGTGAATGACACGTGGTCTGAAATGAAGAAAAAAAAAACATTTTAACGCATCATTCTACCTGATTGTCTTTACGGTAAAAGGTGAAGACTCAAATAATATGTACTTATTGACTGAGTGGGAGGGTCGGACGGGAAAATATTTGGCTCGAGGTCATGCCGTACGAATGACCAGGGGGCAAATATTTTCCCGTCCGGCCCGACCTAACTCAGTCAATAAGCATTTTATCATATGACCCAATTTTATCGTAAAAAAAGGCTGAAGGATCCTGCTAAATTTGATCAAGATAGCGCGCGTGCAACCGAGAAGGGCCGTACGGATTTGTACGGTCCTGCTCGAAAAAGCCGTACGGCCCTGCTTACGTCATTTTGTCCGATAGTTTTCTTAAGAGCTCGCGCCCGGGAGAATACGGGTCATATGATAAGTAATCTTATTATATAGCCATGAGTAAAGTATTGGGAAATACGCTACTCGTAAATTTCGTAAATAACCACTCCGGTGTCGGGGTAACATACGGAAAATAGTTCCACTCGCTAGAGTGGAAATATGATTGACGTCACTTCCAGGTGGGCAGCTTTGTCGTAATGAGCTTTGGCCAATGAAAACATGGCGAGCAAACGGTTCGTAAAATTCATTTTACCCATGGCTATATATAATATATACATTAGTGAGATTACCAGTGTGCGGTAAAGTGCTCTATGCATAAGCAGAGCAGATCTATACATAAGAAAAAACGCTACACACGCAGCTTGCCAACTCTGAGTTTCATGTCATCAGGCCAAGAGTGATAACAAAATCAAAACTCACAATAAAGATACAAAGTGCAGCCCCTAGGGATAAAGAGTTAAACAACATGAATTTGTTTCTATGCCTACATTTAGAAACTAGTTTCGTTCTTTTGTTCAGCAGTGATACCGTATCAGCATTCATAATACATATTTTTTCACAAAGGTATAAGTCACATCGGCGAGTGCCGCATTTGTAGCTTGAAGCGTGGCGTTCAATTGACCATTTTATTTCAAAACTAACACCTTTGTCCTTCAACGACCATATATATTTTGACAATTCAGTTCCGTTGCGGTAGATAGGGTTTCTAAAAGACTGGTTGTTATATCTTGTCTTGAATTCTCCCTCGCATAAGCCAATAACAATGGCTAATTAATTCCTAAATGTTTATTTATATTTTTTAAATTGTTATTTTTAAATGACAACGTTTGTGCAATTAGGTGTATCTATTTTTTTGTTTTTGTTTTTTACTTTCGTTTTTTTCCTGCTTTTTTTCTTCCTTTTTAAGTCAATTAGTTCTTTGGATGCATTTTTTTGGTAATATGTTGTCTTATTTTAGATTCCAAAACATACATGTACTGGTCACATTATGTCATTCAGTGGAGGACGGATGTAACAAAGGGAGGCTGTGTTCTCGTATCCAAGGTAGACGACAAACATACAACTAATAGATCCATTGCATGATGACGTTTTATTAATACCACAATCCCTTTCGGTAGTTTCTTTTATTTTTGTTTTTTTTAATTATTACTATTGTCTTCGAATTCTCACGGGAGTATTTAACATTTGAATATCAAAAGAAAGTTTGAAAAGGATTGTGGTATCAGAGTTATGAAACGTCTATACTGAGGTCTATATAACTCTACTGCTTTTTCCCTTCAGATCATACCATTCATATGTGAACATGCACACAGTTCAAGCAAATAATCAATTCCCAAGACCATCAAACCTGATATAAAACATAAATAGAGTTTATCTCAGGGATGGGTCCACCAAAAATGGTGCATATTCTGGTACTCTTTTTTTCGTTCACAGAATCAGACGTTCGTCATAATTAAGGAGACCGATGGATGGAAGTACCCTCAACCAATTTTCTTAAATGTAAGCTTATCAGTAACTTTGACTTTTGAGTTTAACACACCTTCAAATGACCTGTTCAAGCTCATGATATGGCTTAATCGATCAATCATTTGTGATCAAACTCTAGACTAAATCAACTCAAGGGCTACGGCTACCTTACTGTTCACCGTCGTTGCCCATTTTAGACCAATATGGCCCCTTATATGGCCTTAGCATATTTTTCAAATATTTCAGTCAAAAGAATGGCCCCTTGAGGTAATGTATTCTAAAATAATCAATAGACCTTTTCGGTGGCGTTACAATGTTTTCCCATTTCAGAAGAGGTGTCACTCTCAAGAATAACATTTCTTTGTTTAACGGTAGTCCATGAGAAAACAAATGTGGAAACACTTCAAACAAAAAATAATATTCTCTAGAGAATGACACGTGGTCTGAAATGGGGAAACATTGTAAGGACACCGAAAACGTCTATTTGCGAAACTATTCACCCGGAAACTACTCTGCTCGCAGGGTATCAAAAAATATGAAGACCAAGAAAAAAGGCGATCAAACTGTCTTATAGACACATATTTTTTATTGATTCAAATAATTGTTTCTTATCAGATATCGACGTATCCCTTAAACAGTGATATTGGATATCGCTTCAATGTAATAGGTCGCCCCCCACTGCCAAGTAAGTGTTTGCATATAGCGCCAGCACTGAGAAATAAGGTTTACGATCAACCCAGGAATGGGTTTTATAATTAACCTTGTGCGAGTATAAAGCAAATAAGAATCAACCCAACATTTAATGTCGTGCTATTAGCACTAGAATATAATGCGTTGCTTCGTTTACCTTATTCATAGGCTGGAAACTACTGACAAAAAGTTAAAAATATTCATGTACAAATGGTTCAAAATCCTGAATTCTAAGCAAAACGTTACCCTGGTAGTGCTGTCTAACTTAATTTTTTGTAATTTGAAATGAGATGGCTTGTTCAGTCTTTCTAGACGAGGAAAAGTCGATATTTTTGAGCAAAAATATACGTCATTAAAAAGGATATCTGCCGGCCTCTTAATCTGACTTGCGCCTGTTTTCCCGGGCAATGCACCACTGGGGAAACAAGAAGTCAATTCTCACACTTAAGTCAACTTTGTCGAGTTAAATTAGCAGCGGTTTGATAACGATTTGACAGCGATAGATCGCAGCCACGTCGCCGCTTATTCCGATATGATCGAACTTTGGTGTTAGTCGTGCGACAATGTTGCTAGTGTGAATCGCATTTAATATTTTGTTGCGATTTTGAGCCGATGATACGGATTCATATTGGCGGATTGTTAGGAGTATTTCTATTTCGTATTTGCCGAAGTCGCGAATATAAAGTATTAGTATCGCGATTTTTCAATTTTTTATCTTTGCCTTCCGCGATAGGAGTGAAATATTACTTCTCATATTGCCTTATTGTTACTTCTCAGAACAAATACCCGCAACATTCCCAAGTAAAGGTAAAACGTGTGTCTGTGTATTTTTGTGTATCTCTTCAATTTTTTTTAAACATGGTCCTAATCCACAATGTGCATTGAAAAGAGGCTTGTTTCGTGAACAAAGCGGTCATCCGTGATATTGCCAAAAGACTCATTGTAAAATGACGTTTCATCACTCTAATGCCACAAACCGGTAGTTTCTTTTTTTTTAAATTATCACTATTGTCTTCAAATTCTCACATGAGTTTTAACATCTCAGTATCAAAAGAAAGTTCGAAAATTATTGTGGTATGAGAGGTAAAAAACGTCATTGTGCTTCAGGTCTATTGAAAGAAAGTCACAGAGTGTACTTTCCTTTGTTTACAACATAAGCTTCTCTTCAATGCAGCTTTTGGATTACGTCCAGAAAAATCGAACGTTTTTCGCAAAAAAAAACCAAATCTGATTTATTTCGCAGTTTTAACAGTTAGTGAATCCAATGACAGGACATAAAAACGAAGGGGCAACTCTTTCATCAAAATTTAACTTGCAGCAATGATTCAATTTCTTAAGCATATCATTTTTGTCTTTATTACCCCTAATTTGTGACTAAATCCTGTTGAATCAATATAATGCTACTTGGAAATATTCAGGAAATGTCAGATTCACTGCTGATCAAAATATCACCTCCCCCAAAGTTGCCTTACCCGGGTCGCATTCTTTAAAAAAGGGCGCATTTGATATTTTCTTCGTCAGCTCCAAAAGAGCATATCTACGAAATATTGAGCTTAGGTAAGAAAAGTTGTCTTTTTAATAGAGGCAAAAAAAATGTTTTCTGTGCTGTCGAGTCCCATTATGATTAAAGGGACATGTGGGAAAGTCCATAGAGATCTTCAGGGGGACCGTCGAAATTGGGCCTTACATCATAAATTATTTTATGTCAGGTAAAACATAAATAAATAAAAAATAGGATCTTAAGTTCGTTTATCGTAAGGACGCTCGCTGGCACTATTTTCCAAAATCGTTTCTGCGAAGTGGCATAACAGCTCTCGCGCGCGTGATCTTTGTTTTTCTAAATCGAAGTCCGTCACGCTAGACGCGAAATCCATTACAATGAACTTCATTTCTTATTTTCCATTCCATAAAGAATCACAAGGAAATAATACGGTTAATTTCTTAAGAAAGTCACGTTTTTCGATTTACAAAACTTCGAAATCCTCGAAAAAATTTCAATGAACCTTTAATAAAGCTTGGGTTTTTTTTCTTTGGTTGGTTAGTTGGTTGAGTGATTGGTTAGCTTAGCTTGGTTTGGTTTGGTTTATTGTCGCTGGTAGTGGTGTTAGTGTTTTTAATCTTTGGCGTTTTCTTTATGAAATCATTCTGACTTACTTAATTACTGTCTTTTAGTCTCATCACAGATGGTTGCCGCTATCACCATCGGTTCTTGCGTTGGTCTCATCATGGTAATAATGGTAATGCTTGCTTGGAAACTGCGATTCCCGGATGGATGTAGAGACAAGTACAGAAAACGTATTAAATCATTATCAGAAAGTGAGTTATGACTTGATTCAGGTTTCGTATTTGCTCTTCACACTTTAGAATTGGACATTAAATTAAAGATACTTTCTAACTAAGTTTTCTAACTAAGTTTTCTAACTCAGAGCAATCATATCAATTTTTCTTGCCTTTGCTAACAAGAAACAAAAGTACCTTTCGTAGTTGGGCACAAACTAGCTACCACCAAAACATTTGCCATCCATGTTGTAGCATATACGCTTTTGCCAATCTGAAGGCGCATTCGAATAACCCTTTCCCAAGATGCGGCCTGACGCACAATATTCCCGGATGTACTTACCAGCGGCCTTTTCCTTGGACGAAGAAAGCGACCAAAGATTCCAGCTTGCGCATAAGCCAAATGAGTTATTGATTAATCAGCGCTCTTTTGTTTAATCATCCAGTAAAATTTATGTCGGCAATCGTGATATGCAAAGCGATACTTGGCAAATACATCCGGGAATGCTTGTGCATCCGGCCGTATCTTGGGAAAGATCTATACTGACTTCACATTCAGGTGTCCCCAATTAGTGTTCACTAGAAGCTGATTGGAAGGAGGAGCTGATTTGAAAAGATCGGCGCGTCCTAGAGATGTAGTTTTTCCTGCAATTATTTTGTCAACTATCCAAAATGTATGTATGTAGTTTAGGACCTGTTTCGTTTGTCTCTGATGTCAAAAATAGAGAAAGTATGCTTTTAAAACCCGTTTATTTTCTAAACTAGTAGCCGAAAGTAATCCAGATTCAAGTATTTCATTGTTCAGAAAGGTGTTCTTACATATTTTCGGGAATACGTTTCAATCATGTCGAAAAAGTAGCTAAAATCTCCCGATTTGAACTTGTTTGCCCCTTCAGAAACCACGTGACTAATTTGCATGACAATGTGTAAACCATCATGGCGTCTATCGTGAATATGGCCTATTAGGCTGAGTCTAATGTAGAGCGCGTGTCTATGGCCTAGGACATACGCCAAACTACCCATGAACCGAAATCATTAAACACAATTGTTAAAGAGGTAATAACGCGACTTACATATGAATTATATTTTCTCATGTTGAAAATATTACACCGCTGAGATAAACTTCATATCTTCGCGCCATCGTGTAATATCCTGTGTACATGTTTCAAAACAGTTGATGGGTATATAAGTTGAAACACCGTATGGACAATGTTTCAACTTATATACCCATCAACTGTTTTGCTGTAAAACCAATATCACCACAAGAAGGAGCACCTTTACTTTAGTAAATCTACGAAGATTCACGAATTCATGTTAGGTGTTAAAATGACCGAGAATTTTTCCTGAAAACTAACACATTTACAGAAGTTTGTATGGCTTGAGATTTCTTGTGTACCCCCAAGATGACTTGGCGATATAAACGTTCTAAAAAAAACTTCAAAACAATAGTTCCTCGGCCAACATAAACTCTTATATCATGAATCTTCGTAAATACATCTAATTGAAATGGTGGCCATGTTGTAAAAAGGTCAGCACTGGTTCACATCGTCCAAAAGGACGTTCCGTTGTCGTATGAAACAATGGAACGAGGCACAAATCTTTTGTGATGCTCTTTGTTATAATGTTTAATAGACAATGGAAGGTCCTTTTGGACGATGTGACCCAGTGCTTTCCGCTGTGAAAAGGCCCATGATCGAAGCTGAGACCGAAAGGTATCCTGGGTTAACAGTAAATGGCCATAATGGTATTATGTGCATTGAACTTTGAAGCTCTTGAAATTAATTCAATTCACAACACTAAAGTAAATGTGCTCTTATAGTGATGGTGTTCGGTTTTCTTAAAAATTTAAAATTTCGGCCGACAGTTTAGCAGAGTCAATTCAATGAAAAATTGATCGGATTTGTATATTATTGTTTTTAGATCAAGAAAACTTCGAATACGACGCGTCAATTCTATACAGCAGTTTTGATGAAAAATGGGTCATAGAAGAGCTCATCCCTTTACTGGAATCTGAAAATCATTTCAAGTGTTTCATACACTTTAGAGATTACGAAGCTGGTAAAGTTATTCACGAGAATATGGCTGATTCGGTCTACAAGTGCCGTAAAAACCTTGCTGTTGTTTCTAAGAACTTTTTGAAAAGTGGCTATTGCAGAACGGAGCTAGACATGGCACTGGAAAGGGTGAATCGATGTGGGGATTATTCGCTCATCGTGATAAATCTGGATGGTGTTTCCATTGAACTCTTACCAAAAGCACTGAGGATTAGAACGTTTGTTAATCTAACGAGTTCGCAAGAACAAAAGACGTGGAAGAACCGCCTGGTGAAGCAAATAAGCGTAGAAGAAGACAGACAGGGATCCAAAATGAAAGCAGGCGAATTGTTACAAGTGTCCGCAGAAGGATGTCAGGTTATCAGCCACATAAATGAGGCAAGCAGTACGGAAAGTGTATAGAGATTTGAGGTTGTAATATAAGGTTATGAGTGCAACTGCTTTAAAGAATATGTGCGAATTCGCGCGAAACCGAGTAGGGCTGGACGGCTTTCGAGTATAATAAACGTCAAAGGTTTAATTAAAGCTAGCGCGCCGGGTCGTAAGGTTTATATAATAATTAACACTTAATGACTGTTCCCGAGGAAAACAGTTTTGTTTCCTGAAAATAGGCCCTTTTCGAGTTCGTACAGTACTGCTTTGTTACTTGATTACAGACTCGTTTGCTCAGATTAAGCCTCTATTCATTGACTAATTATCCACGAATACGAACGTTAAAGTAAAGAATGCACAGTTTTTACAATGAAAACACTTTAGAATTCCATGGACTTGACAGGAAATTTATTAATATTCAACCTAATTCCATATCAAATCGAGGCCTGAGCAATAGAGAACTTGAAACTGGAGTATTGCGATGTTTCCCAAAGCTCCGGGAAAACATTGAGATTCAAAGGAAACGGAACTAACTGATTTCCCGAAAGGATCAGTGTTTAAAGACGTTCGCTGGTAAATGAAATAACAATGAGAATTTTCTGAAACTTGGCATGAAGAAACTTCATGACATTTTTGTTCAAAACATGAATTAAAAAGTGGGGGTCACCGTCTTTATTTTTGAACTACAACTCATGGAATGTTGACTACTTCGAAGAAAATAGCGCTCATTTTATCATAACTCATGGTCTCGAATTAAAACATTTAAAAAAAATGAAAGCTAGATTCCGATTTCACATAACATTTTTTGAAGTCAAAAATGGTGGTTACTGCGCCGTGTACACCGCACAGGCTACGTCATCGACGTGCCAGATAGGGTGGGGAGGGGTTCCATCCACTTTGCTGATGGGGGTGGGGTTAGATAGTATACAACTCCATGGGAAAGGTGTGGACTTTGTTCTTGGTACTGTTTACCACAGGCTAAGTTATGACAAGTCTACTTGGCCGTACGTCATAGCGAGTCTACTTGGCCGGCTGTGCCGCTAGGCCAGTGGGCCGGCTGTGATGCTCTGTCAGTGGTGACTCTACGTTATGGCAAGTCTACTTAGCCGTAGGTCATAGTGAGTCTACTTGGCCGGCTGTGCCGCTGGGCCAGTGGTGGCTCTGGGCCAGTAGTGACGCTGGGCCACTGGGTCAGTGGTGACGCTGGGCCAGTGGGCCAGTGGTGACGCTGAATACGAAAGATGTTTTGATTCGGAACTTGACCCCAATTGCGTTATTTCATTGCATAAGCCGCTTAAAATTATCTAAGTGACTTTCTCCTCATTTTATTTACGGTCTATTGTCTCAGTACTTAGGTTTTCTACAAGCAAATGCCTGAAACAGTTTTAAGTTATGTTGATGTTGTCTAAATATTGTTGTCGCAGCTCACAAAACCTATTTTCACTGTTGTCACAATAAATACAATTTCTCACAAAGTACTTCATAGGTATGATGTTTGCACTCTGAAGATCCACCTCAGTGTGATTTCTCGCTACGCATACAAAATATATATTAAGAACCATTTCAGCCGGATAATAATAATAATAATAATAATAATAATAATAATAATAATAATAATAAACAAACAAAGCCGGAGCTTTAAAAAAATAGTCAGTGGTTCTTTTATGCGGGTTTCAGCGTATTTGAGGCCGCCGACAGCATGTGTTGAGACAAAACAAGTAGAACATCATTGTTGATAAAAATATAAATGACACGTACAAAATGCTGTGTACACTATGACGACCAAAAGCAGATGGCCTTTTTTCGAAGCCCTCTATTTAACAAGAAGCGTATAATATTCCCAACTAATTAGTTCAGTTTTATTTCATTAGCGATACTCTTTCATCGACTTTTTTGCAAACATTCGAAGACTATTTGAGACCGTGACTGGCTTCCGGGCGATCAACCACAACATCAACATAACTTAAATCTGTTTTAGGCATTTGTTTGTAGAAAACCTAAGTATTGAGACAATAGACCGTAAATAAAATGAGGAGAGAAAGTCACTTAGATAATTTTAAGCGGCTTATGCAATGAGATCGAAGCGAATCTAGAGTGTAACGCAATTGGGGTCAAGTTCCGAATCAATACATCTTTTTTATTCAGCGTCACTACTGGCCCAGAATCACCACTGGCCTAGCGGCACAGCCGACCAAGAAGACTCGCTATGACCTACGATTAAGTAGACTTGCCATAACGTAGCCTGTGGTAAACAGTAGCAAGGACAAAGTCCACACCACTCCCAATTGAGGGAGTTGTATACTATCTTACCCCACCCCCATCAGCAAAGCGGATGGAACCCCTCTAGCACGTCCATGACGTAGCCTGTGCGGCGTACGCGGCGCATGAACCAGAATACTTCGTAACAAAAAGAAAAACAAAATATCAAAAATTGTTCTGCTCAAGAATTATGAAGATTCGAAGTTGCGCGTCGCAGACAAAATGCGCGAATTACGATCATGGAAGGGGTGTAATTTTTTGAAAAATTAGCTATCATTTTTTTACCCTGTGATGTCATTTTTGCCATTTTGAACAAATGTTGTAGATCTTCAAAGTACCTTGATTTTAAGAAGAAGAAAAAATGGGTCACCGTTCTCGTTTCAGAGATATAGATGTTTGAAGAAGCGAAAATTTCCCTTTCTTAATGTTTTGTCTATCAAAACATTCGATTGACGTCATGGAGACGAGCGCGCGCGCGCGTAAATTTCATGCGTAGAAAGCATGCGCGCGAACAATGCCCGCTAACGTCCTTAAGTGTTAATTTATTATATACGCCTAATCGAAAAATAAATCGTTGACGGGTTAAAAAGGTTCAATCAAGAAGCTAAGACCGAAGGGTGTTCTGGGTAAAGTGATATTCTGGTCATTTGGAAAGTGTTTTGCAGGAAGACACATAAGCATAGAAGCGACGAAATGCTTTGTTCGGTAACTTGAATCAATTTCAAGAGCTACAATATTCATAAATAATCCTGGGCTTCTTTACTGTTTACCCAGAATACCTTTCGGTCTCAGCTTCAATGAATCAACCTTTTAATAACATGACAGTGATTTTTCAGTTAGGTGTAGACATGAGAGTTTTACTACAAAATACGCCACATCCGGGATACTATGGCGTTCCATTGGGGCCAAAATTCGAAGTTCGCATTCGTTTTCGCAATTGGAATTTCAACTTTTTATATTTTACACTACTTCTTACAATTCAACATTGTAGTTTTGACACAATTCAACATTGTAATTTTGACACAATTCAACATTCAACTTCACGATATCCATCCGCAATCCAACAAATTGCTGGCTCACATGAAAGGACATTGTGCCCTACCCCTTCCCGGAGAGTAGCCTTATTGATGACCAACGAGAACTATGGCGGACGACATATCTTTCTTGCTTCAGATTGATAAATGACTCAAATAATCAAATGGATTTCGAGCTAGTGGTTGATAAATTTTATTATCTTCAGCGGATTGTGGTAAACCTCGACGTCGATGATTTTATAACAAAAACAATTAGACGAGCATACCGTTTGTTGTTAGAAAGTAAAAGTACGAGGTCTCCTGTAGGTTCAGGTTATAGCGCCAGAGTACAACGTGATGGAGGACGTGGAAGACCATCATTTGTGATAAGTAAAGAACAGCTTTCATATTTAGTTGACCAAGGCTTTAAAGTAGAAGAAATTGGCACCATGCTTGGAGTAAGTGGCAGGATTGTGAAGAGGAGAATGTCGACATATGCATCAGGTATGCTCATATTTGAATTTAGTTTACTCTACATTAAAGCAGTGATCAACTAAATAAGAAAGCTGTTCTTTACTTGTTTAGAAAGAAGTCCTTTAAGCAAGAAAGATATGTAGTTCTCGTTGGTCATCAATAAGGCTACTCTCCAGGAAGGGGTAGGGCACAATGTCCTTCATGTGAGTCAGCAATTTGTTGGATTGCGGATGGATATCGTGAAGTTGAATGTTGAATTGTGTCAAAACTACAATGTTGAATTGTGTAAAAACTACAATGTTGAATTGTAAGAAGTAGTGTAAAATATAAAAAGTTGAAATTCCAATTGCGAAAACAAACAAGAATACCAAAATACAATATCGAATGCGAACTTCGAATTTTGGCCCCAATGAAACACCATAGGATACGAGTGACAAATTTTTACTATATCGATGACGTCACTTGCAATATTTTCCCGCTCAGATCAGTAATTTTTGCTCTTTTTTTTTGCCTGTGTAATAGAAAGAAATTTCACGTTGGCTTGTTGAAGATGTGAATTATATCTTCTCGTGTTGAATCATGAAATATTTTCACCACTCGAAGATATACTTCATATCTTCGCACCATCGTCTAATGTCCTCTATATACTAGATTTTGGTTGCTGAAACAAATATAATTTTGGACAACATTTCAATCAAAGTGCAATGAAAAGTCTTGTATAACCGCTCACCAGGAAGAATTTATTTTTGCGGTTGTTTTGCAATAGATTACTTTCACTGGTCCAGTGATCACGAACAAAACATTTCAAAACGAGGCTGGAAAACAAAGGGTAATCCTAATATATTGTATTTTTTCTCATGGATCTTGTTTCGAATAGCAGTTATCGTCTGCATGTAATGAGATTGTATTGCAATGTAAATAAGCATCGTATTGAGCATCTCTCGCTTGAACGATTCCAAAACAAAAGGAATTTTGGATTGTGGACTCAATTGTTCGTGACCACTCCACTTGAATTGTTATCACAACTTGTACATTTCTCGCACCCTTAAGGCTGAGAAGAGGACAGACCCCATACAAATGACGTATAGCTCGCGCGTATAAATAGCGCACGCTTAGAAGGTGTTATCTTTCAAACATATTCAGGATTTTTGAAACTTTTTCGTCTTTGTTATGGTAAAGATACAAATCGAAGAGACTTTTCCATGGTCTGTACAAGAGTCATAGAAATGATGCAATAAATAATCCAAACTTTGGATTAAAACTGAGTTTGGAGCGTATCTGACGTCATTTCTATGTTCGGTAGGAGTACAGACCGTAGAAAAGTCACTTCGATGTTAATTATCATTATCATAAGGCATGAACTACTTTCGATGAAATCTCGAGCTCTGATTGCCTGCTTATCGGGCGAGATCTAGCCGTGGTCAAAATTAACTTTCAAACTCAAAATTGCCATTTAATAATAAAGGGTTATTAACTGAGCGCGAGTCGGTCTGTACAGAGAAATATCAGACCGAGGTCTTGACAGTACGGACCGTGAGGTACTTGTATGGTGCTTGGTATCTTTTCCTTGTCAAATTTTCCTATACACCCCATAGAAAATGCCCCAATCTTTTTGTTGCCAAAAATAATATCGTCATGTTATATACCATATGAAAGGTTGTGAAA
>JAABNW020129552.1:0-25347 GCA_015164035.2 Radianthus crispa | reverse complement strand
AATATAGACACAGGGATCCCAGAGGAGAAAGTTTTGTGCGAAACCGCTGCTCACTATCTCCGCGGGCGAAAATTCGATTTTTAATATTTCGGTTCTTCTTTTATTTTTGGAGCCTCGCGGAGGAGAGAGCCCCTGTCGTACAAAAAATGTAAACATTGGCCGCGAGCTAAAATTCTCTGACATGCGCAGACAAATTCTCTGTTACGAAGGCGGACATGCCTTTTGTCATGCTTAGGTTACTCTAAGTATATTCTAGAAAATTCCAGAAAATGTATAGAAAGACAATTAGAAAGATCTAGAAAGTCCATTAGCTCGTATGCTATATTAGAGTAAGTCTAGAAAGTTCTAAAAACATGATAAGTACAAAAGTTCTAGAAATCTAAAAATAGAAAGTGATGTAATATTAGAAGTTACTAGAATATTCTAGAGAGTCTTTCCAAAACAAATATATAAGCAGCTTGCTTCGAGTCTCAGTTAGTTCCCAAATTGCCAAGTTAGATCACAAGCAGGAGTCAAGAGAGAGTCGCTCAAGACCAGGATCAAGCACAGATCAAGTAGCAACTGAAGACAAGAACCCACAGACTCTCCAGAAGGCAAGCTTTGTCAGGGTAGATTGTAACTAGGCTAGAGTTTTACTAGGTTAGGAATACCTAAGTTGTAAGTCAAACTAGTTACGAGCCTATTAAAGGTGTTCACAACAGTCGTTGGGTCTGCGTGTTCTCCCGAATCCGTAACACCTCTATATGCTGAAGTGAGAGCAAAACCAGTGGAATTTTAAACCATTTGCATTATTGTTCATTCCCATACATTCCAACAGGAGTTGGACCTTTGTAAGGGACTTCGTGTCCTATTGTCATTTTCCTTGGGATTAATTGTATTTAATTCCTAAATGCTTATAAATAAATAAATAAATAAAATAAATTCCTCATGCCGTTATGCGCCGTTACCACGGGTTACTACTGGTTCTATAGAATATATTACATGCTATTGAGGATAACACAGAACTCGGAAGAAGAGAAAAAGAGAAAAAGAGAAAAAGAGAACTCGGAACTGGAGTATTCTGGATACATTTTACAACCATTTCCATCCAATGGTTTTAAAAAGAGAAGTGCGTTAAGGACCACAGTTGGCGATGGCTCTTGGCCTACAAGTGAATAGCTTATTCGGCCTCACGGATAAGTGACTCGTAGACCATTCGGACTCGAGGAATAATTGGTATTTATTTCGCCTTTCTCGTCTTGAACTATCTTTCCTCAATTATTATTTTTACAATGTTTCGGGAAGCTGTGGCCATGAAACCTCGTTTCCAAGCATTAAAAATGTATTACACCCAGTATTTTGCTGAACCTCGGCTAAATTAACTGGATGTTAATTTACTGAAATCGCTTTAATTTTGATAAGCCGGACGTCGATGGGTGCGCGCTGAACACCGATAACTGTTCGCCAATCACAACATACATGAATCTGATTGGTAGTAGTTACAACTGCACGTCCAAGGGTGGTCTTCAAGGCGACGGCAGGAACTGTTACGGTAAGTCCTCCAGATTTTCACCCATTTCAAAAAACTTTGTTGCAACAAGCCAAGACCGCAGAGAGTGTCGGTACTCGTAATAGACCTTATTCGATGCGTGATAATGTTTTCCCAATTCAGACCCCGTGTCATTCCCTAGAGATTACAACGCTTTGTTTAAGGTGCATCCATATTCGTGTGTCTCCTCATGCACAACCGTTAGGCAAAGAAATGATTCTCTAGGGAACGATCATATGTGAGTTGAGTTTGTTCGATGTGTTGTTCTCTTCTGTGCCATGAGGGTTTTTCTCCGGGTTCTCCGGTTTTCCTCCCTCCGTAAAAATCAACATGTGAGGTGAGAGTTGTGTGCATAGAATAGACAACGGCAGTGGTAGTGTGTGCGAGTGAAAAGTGTCCCCAATTAGCTGCGTGAGCGCTAGAACGACTAGACAATTTAATAAAAGATATTTATTTATTTTATTTATGCCAAAACTCTACGATCTCTCATACTTTCACAATTTTATACTTTCTTGAAACTTTCATGGTTTCATGTATTTTTACTTTATCTAAATTGGACTCCCTGTGGTGGAGCTAGGCGCGGTGTATTCAGTCCCCCTGATCTCCCAAGTGACCAAAATAAACAACATGGCGTACTCCTTCGACTGGATGAGCAAAGACGAAGTTATCTCCGAAATATTCAACAAATACGACAGAGGTCTAATCGGAGAACTAGCACCAGGGCAACTCCAAGCCCTCCATGCCGAGATTCGAGATGGTGGAATAAGCTTAGCTCAAGTAGAAGCCTCAATATCTGAAGTTTGTGCGACGGACTCTTGCGATAAAGATGAACTTTACGATGTGTTGAACGAGATGGATCGACGGTATTTCTTAGTGAAGGACCTTCAGTGGGAGTTTAATATGCTGGATAGAGAAAGTAAAGGGACTATTAGTGAGAGAAGTGCTAGGTTTTTGTTCCAAGCAGTTCACGATGATTTCTTTTCACAAAAAAGATGGTTGAAATTCCTGCGTCGTCGACCAGCCCCAGGATCCGAGATCAGCTTCGCAGAGATTGAAGTTCCTCTTTGTAATATTCCTACTTTAGACTGGTTAGAAGAAGAGAGGGAAGAAGAAGAACGAGAGAAAGATGAGCTTTTGAGGTTGAAACAGAAGAAGAAAATGGAAAAAGAAGCCGAGGAGAAAAAAGCCGAAGAACGAGCGAAGTTCGAACAAGAAGCTGAAAGAAGAAGACAAGAAGCTGCAAAGAGAAAGAAAGTCGAAGAAGAAGCAAGGAAGAGAGCCGAGGAAGATGAAAGAAAACAGCGCCTTCTAAAAGAAGAAGAAGCCAAGGAATTATTAAAACGCGAGGAAGGAAGAAAGAAACTATTGGAAGAAGAAGAGAAGAAGTTAGAAGAAGAGAGACTAAAACGAGAAGAGGAAGAAAAACGAAAACATGAAGAAGAAGAAAAGAGAAAGGAAGAAGAGGAAGCGCAGCAAAAATGGAAAAAAGAGGAGTTACTAAGGCAGCAGCAATTAGAGAGAGAAAAAGAAGAAAAAGGTGAATTTTTTTTCAGCAGGAACTTGTGGAATACCCTACCTCCCACAGGGGTTGCCTATTCCCCCCAAAATTTTATGCCTTATTGAATATTTTCACATAAATTTACAGAAAGAGAGGAAAAGCTTAGAAGAGAAAGAGAAGAAGCAATGAAAGCAGAAGACCTTGCCGATGAGGCAGCTGAAGCTGAACTTGCTGCAGCTGAAGCAGCACAGAAGGCAGCAGAAGCTGCAAAGGAGGCAAAAGATGAAGCAAGTCGTAAAGCTGCCGAAGAAGCTGAGAAAAAAGCTCTTGCTGAGGCATTAGCTAACAGGGAAAAGAGATTGAGAGCAAACTTGAAGGCTGCAGTAAAATCTAGAAAGATTGAAAAACTGGAACTATCTATTTCAGAAGCCAAAGCTGCCAAAATGCCACGTAATATTTCTTGTTGTTTTACAGTTCTGCACTTAATCAATGTAAGTCCCATGGGGGAGGGGGGGGGGGATTTGAAAAAAATGGGCTTAAAAAAATCAAAAATCCAAGAGTGGGGAAACAATTTTTGATCAAATAACATGAAAAAAAGGAAGGCTAAAGAGGAGATTTCCAAACAAAATTTCTGATCAAATTTCCAACCCAGGGGGACGTTTGCTGTCAAGTCCCCATTCCTTGCCAGAGTATCCCTCCCCTCTCCCCCAGACTTAAACTGATAAGTGCATTATGAGAGAATCAACATCATTCTCGTTATTATATACATGTATTGCAATTGTTTGGATGACAAGGGTTGTTGTTATGTTGTCGACAGCTTAAGCTTTCTGTCAGATTTAGGACCAATAATCTGCTGCTCTGAATTGCCAAACATCATTGGATTACATGAAATTATTTGCAAGCTGAAAATTCTCATCTTGGTCTACCATACAGAAGTAATAATATTTTGTTAACATATAGACTTCTAACCTTTTTCAGCCCTGAAGAAAGATATTGATGAAGCACATAAGACACTAGATAATGTCAAAGCTGGTAAAGCTTTGAAAGATGCCATCAATCGCCGCCACTTGGGTGATATTGAAAAGTCAATGTCATTCATCCGTAAGAATGGATGGGAAAAAGACTGGGGACCTGAGTTGAAGGAAGGAGAAAGACTTGGAAACAGGTTGCGTAGATTGGAGAAAATTAGGGCTGAAATCTTGGAGCTCAAGCAGAGTGTTATCTCTGAAATCCGTAGTTATCAAAATCCACCACCTGCTGTTCATAAGGTACAGTATCAGGATAATCAAATATACTTTCATATGCTTCCACTTATTTTAGTCATTACTGGTATTGTCATTGTCTGTCACGAGTGATATTGTTGGTTCTAGTCCTTGAGACTGTATTTTAAGGGAGGAAAAGTTAGTAGAATTTACTTGGTAACCATACAAGAAACTAATTACCCAATAAGTATGCCAATTCATGGATCCTGTGATTCAAGGTTAGCCTTGATACCAAGTAATATATTCTAAAGGATTTGACTACAGTTCATTGAAATGTTTAGAACAGGCACCTCGAGAACAGTTGAGGCGATTAAGATATCAGGCTGTACTCAAATTCTAAAGAATACACTCTACCGAGGCTGACCTTGGAGTCACAGAGGATCCATAAATTGCCCTATTTCCTGCAGCAAGAAAATGATACTTTCTATACATTTGATTGTCCAAGCTGTGACTCAAACTGTTTTCTTTTGTCCCTCTCCCATTTGAATCTGATTTTTAAATGATCCCCCTCCCCCTTGCCTGGTTCTCAAGTTCTTTGGCTCTTGACCCAAACCTTTGTTCATTTATAGGTGATGATATCTGTCTACATTCTCCTTGGCTACAAAGAGAAGGAATTACTCAACTGGAAACATATGCAAGCTCTGCTGGGCAAGACAGGCAAAGAAGGATTAAAACGACAGGTTACTTCACTGGATCCCCTTCATGTTGAAATGGATCATGCTGTATATGCCCATTCTAAGTACCTCCAAGCTCTGGACCTGGAAATAATCAGGGATATCAGTGCCGGAGCTGCTACATTTTATGCTTGGGTAAGCTTCTCGTGAAAACATTGGACCACATGTAGTTCAAATTAGACTTCTGATGTTTCATTGTCAGTTTTTCATTTTAGACCATTTGTCACTCTTTTAAGAATAAGATTCTTGTTTGAGTTTTATCCAAATATTCATATCTTCTCATTCACAACCAGAAAACAAAGTAACAATACTCTAGGGAATGACACATTCTCAGAGCTGAGAAGGGGAGGTATAGACCTCATGCACAAGACTCAGACCAACCCAATCTGGAGGTCAAAACAAATGACTTGTTCTCTTGTGAACTGAAGTCCATTTTCTGTCCTCCTGAATCTAGCTGTACTCTGCATTGCTGCAAGGAGTCTGAAGTCGAGCAATGATCAAGCAGTACATTCAAACTGATAATTATGGTAATTAATTTATCACCTTATTTTTAAACAATAGTTAAATTTCTGTTAACTAGGCTACCAATATGATTGAGGAAGTTCACTCAGTTGCTGAAAATAAAGAACGACTCTTGGAGGAAGAAAGGTTACGAAAATTGGAAGAAGCTGAAGAAAAGAAGAAAGAAGAAGAAAGAAAGAAAGCAAGGGAATCAGGAAATAGGAGAGCACCTTTGGTGAAGAGGACTTCACAGATGCCAACATCACGGGACAGCAGTATTGGGAGAAAAACATCCCAGGAGGACTCTAGAGCAAGGAGTAGAAGTCTTTCTAAAGGAAGAGAAAATACAAGTGACAGACTGAGTAAATCACCAGCAAGGCCTGGAATGGCAAAGAGAGCAAGCAGTAAATCACCTGCCAGGACTTAAATGTTTTGTTATTATTTGTTTCAACCTGTGAGGAATTCCCTTCAAAGACTGTTTGGAAGTCTACTAAGAACTACTGGTTAATTGCAGGGACAAATGAAAATCACACTGGCATAGTCAGTGAAAATAGACTTTTACTTTGATTTACTATCAATCTTGGTGTTAGTGCAGCTTTCGTATGACTGTGAAACGTTCACGACACGTACACTGTCACGGCAAGGAGTCAGCCAATTAAAAATCTAGAAAGCATCACGGTTACTGCAAGACATATGCTACTCGTCCAGTCAAATGCAAGAAACATGGCATGAAACACTGCACTGCAGTGTCGTGCTTAGCCAATCACATCTCTTAAAAAGAAAATCCAACCAATCAAAATCCTAGGTTACGACACAACCCGCTCACGGCACTGAACTTTTCCCAGTTATACGAAATCTGCTCTATCTTCTGCCACAAAGGCACAAGGTTTATTAGTTAGCAGTGCTGGAAAACCCTCTCATCCAGATGATTTTGATTTTGACTGATGCTGCCCTTAAAGAAGTGCTGAAAGTTTGAGGTCCCATCTCTGAGTCTTTTATACATTAAATGAGCCCATGACTTGGGAGATTTGGGGATAAAGTGCTTCCTGCTTATCAAAGTAAAATAAGTTAAACTTTCACTAATTGCACTTTCCTGTTCAAGCATATTTAATTTAGTAGAAACGTAAACACAAGACCTAAAGGGATATCTTATTTTTGTATAGAAAAGCAATAGTTTTTATTAATCCACTAAAAACATACATGCATACTACACTACATGATGGCACTAGTTAATGTGTAAATAGTCATTTGCTCATCCATTTCCATTTCAAACACAAGTAACTATACATTTCACCTTTTTAAAAGATTACAGTAACAGTGCCATCAAATCAAGGACACTAGGACAAATATGTCCTCTCGCAAATGTCCTTTATGTCTGTTCGCCATCAACAGTCTTTCCCAGTTCAAATCTCTGCATGTTAAAAAGGTTTTACTGCGTGACAATGGCGTTGCATCGTATAGGAGTACAGCGTTAAAGCCTTTTAGTGCACAGAGATTTGAACCAGGGAAAGACTGTTGATGGCGAACAGACATAGAGGACATTTATAAGAGGATATTCGACTAAACTAGACAGTAGTTCAGTAAAGTGATACTATATTTCTTACCAACTTGTAACTCAACAGATCTTTCAACTAATTTAAGTAATAACAGTATGATATACCGACTAAACTGCAACCTAGATTACTTGTCCTAGCTTCCTTGATCAAATGGATGTAAGGGACATGGTATTTTATTTAAAATACTAGGAGTGTATAGATGTGCTGTATGTAAGGCAGACACAAAAAGTACAAGGTAATCCTAAGTAACAATTAATTCCTGCACAGATACAGAGCTACTTATAGGTACTTGTTTAACCAGCCTTTCAGACCTTACTCTATCTCATTTATCGATTAAGCAGTCTGTAACCCATGCGAGCAGCTTCTGCTAAACTGTAAAATAAGAATCGAAAAAATGTTTAACAAAATGTGAGTTTTATTATCATTAAAATATTAAAGGGTACTTCAATCACATGCATGAAAACTAAGGGACCACTAGGAAAGTTGTGGGTGGGGAGTTTAGTTATAAATTATAAATGGAAATATTTTTTTTCAAAATTTTTATTGGAAATAATTTTTTTGGCTTTTGCCCCACCCCACCCCCTAATCACTTATCTAATGGTCCATCCCTAAAGCCAACCTGACATTAACTAAAACAGACATAGGTAGTGTCAAAGTCTGAAACAACCTTTGCAGATCAAACCCTGAAAGAACCTCTTGGCTGACCTAATTCAAGGCATGGCGGTCAAGCCCACCCTAAACTATCCACTGGGCTGATCTAAGGGGATAATAACTAGTGGTAAGCTAGTGTGAGCTGCCATGGTGTTTCTAAAGAAACAATTGTGATAATATGTAAATTATACACCATGAAAAGAGAGAATACCTACTGACGTTTTGGACGTTAGTCTGTCGGAGTAAAATAGAAAGTGACAGTAATAGGGGTGTGTTTATATAGGCAGAGAGAGAGAGAAGTAAATAGCCAATAGGAGCAAGGTAGGCAAGAAAACAAACAAGGAGGGAAAACAAAAGAAGGAGTAAATTAGGAAAAACTGAAGTGTTCATTCATCCCATTGGGATTAAGAGTACCCAATCGATGAATAAGTCGCATCTCTTTGGTTTTACAGCAGTTATTGTCACCGTTAACCAAGGATAAACTGAAAGCAATAAAATCAGAACGTGAGTGGTTAGGTGAATTAAAGTGGTGGGAAACCGGTCACACGATCACCTGAACATCTTTATGATGTTCGCAACAATGATTCAACTAAACCGGTTTCCCGTCACTTTAATTCACCTAACCACTCGCGTTCTGATTTTATTGTTTTCGGTTTATCCTCGGTTAACAGTAACAATGATTGCCGTAAAACCAAAGAGATGCGACTTATTCATCAATTGGGTACTCTTAATCCCAATGGGCTGAATGAACGCTTCAGTTTTCCTAATTTATTCAGTCTTTTGTTTTACCTCGTTTGTTTTCTTGCCTACCTTGCTCCTATTGGCTATTTACTTCTCTCTATCTGCCAAAATAAAAAAAAATATCTTTTATTAAAGTGTCTAGTAGCGCTCACGCAGCTATGGGACACTTTTCACTCACACACTACCACTACGTTATATATTCTATGCACACATTTCTCAACTCACATGTTGATTTTTACGGAAGGAAAACCGGAAAACCCGGAGAAAAACCCTCGTGGCACGGGAGAGAACAACACATCAGACAAACCAAACTCACATATGATCCTACCCAAGCCGGGGCTTGAACCTGGAACCATAGAGGTGAGAGGCGAGCGCACAGCACTGTGCCACCCATATATAAAAACAACCCTTTCACTGTCTCTTTCTCTTTTACTCCGACGAAGGACTAACGTCAGAAATGTCAGTAAGTATTCTCTCTTTTCAAGGTGTATAATTTACATATTATCACAACTGGCTGATATAAGGGACTGATCGAAAATTAGCAGGGGGATGGATTTTTGTAAAGGAGTGATGAAGATTTAACGACCCTCCCTGCAAGTACAGGATTGAAATATCTTGACCCTTTCACTGTGTCTAATAATTCTTGGCCCCTTTTTTGTTTGTCTGCTTTTTAGTGATCCTCCCTAGTTTTTAAAGGACTCAAAAACATTTGACCCTTCCCCATATTAAATATCCCCCTTCCCCTGCAAAATTACGACCAGTCCCTATATAAGACAAAGCATGGCTAAGAAACCTGGAAATTAGCCTTTTATCTTATCTGAGGAGAGCACTCACCTATCACCACTATGGTCTGAGTTTGATTCCCGGACCTGGCATCATGTGTGAGTTGAGTTTGTTACCTGCACTCTCCTGTGCTTAGAGTGTTTTTCTCCGGGTTCTCCGGTTTTCCTCCCTCCACAAAAACCAACCCTGATTCGATCTAGGCTGTGCTCCATGGCCAAACGCGAGTCGTATGGTGGCAGCCAGAGGCGCCCTTGTATGCCTTCAACTTGAGCCGAGTCTCCGCAATTAAGTTACTATAGGCTGCAACTTGGGGATGATTAGCCAATTCCAATTTATTTATTTATTTATCCTCCCCTTATATTACCTAAGAGTTGCTATAAAACCAGCAGGCATAAACTTGCCACTCCTAACAGCCCTTGAACCCATGGCACCAGCAAGAATCATCGAGGAAACTAAAAATACAACAATATGATGCACTCAACAAGATGCATTGTATTTTATCTTTTCTTGATTACCCTTGACAATTGTAATTATGTAGTTCCAGAAAATGTACATACTCCTCCATGGTGGGATATGGACATTTTCTGGAACTACAAATAGCCCTTTCCTGAATTCACTTGGGTGATCAGGAAATAATGGTCTGAAATGAAGGTGGGCCTTCAGAAACAAAAGAATCAAGGCCCCACTCAACTTCAAACCATTGTTTTGTGATCACCCAAGAGTCGATTTGGGAAAGGATAAATTAGTCTGCAAATATAAACAGACGTATCATCAAATGATTTCCCATTGTCATATGTTAACCATCCAAAAAATCAGAATATTTTTTAATTCAAAAGTGACTGCCAAAACACTTTACTGCAGATGTACTTGCACAGGGTTAGCTTCAATAGTAGTTATTACAGTTGAGCCCGCGATGACATATTTCTTTTGTTTTGGAATCACCCAAATGAGGCATTTGGGTCAATACAATGTGTGTTGTCTCATTTACATATCATTTGCATACAACTGCAATATCTGCCATTGTGTGTAAAATATTCATAAATGCCAAAGAGAAAGCAAACGCTACTTTAAATTTCCATGAGTTGTTCAGGTTAATAATTACCAGATTATTATTAGGAATTGATCAGCTTAATTGTGGCTAGGTGGAATACTTCAAATGTCCTTGCAAATTGAAAATATAATATGGAGGAATATTTTAGACAATTGATGATTCAGGAAGGATTCTGGTGCTTTCCTCCTTTTGAAGGGTTCCATCTTAAGCCATAACCTTGAAGCTAACCCTGCAAAAATATGTCTTCTGCGTGTGGCAGGGACTCAAAACTGGAGTATAACATAAAAATAGATTTTACAATGAAGTATATTTCATGGATAGTGAAGGTTTGAATTTTAGAGCAGTATCCTCAGACTGGGCTCAGCTGAGATACAAAAATTAGCATCAATGACATTTTACAACATATTAATGCAGGAGTCAACAAAAACCCTGACCCCCTCCACCCTGGGACAAGGTGGGGGATTAGACAAATGACATGGTCTAATCTCTACTTAAGTCCCCACCCCTCAGGAGTATGTTATACCTCAAAATCCCCACTCCTAAACATAGCACAAACTGAATATGCTGCTATAATTAGTACAAAGAAATAAGGTCAAGAACAGGCACAGATTGTACATCAATATTATTTTGACATTATGGACCAAGAATGGCATTTGATTTCACTAAGATGCTGAATTATTTGAATAACATTCACTCTCAACTGGGCCATATAAAAACACACAAGGGATTATCTTTCTTGCAGACAGCTGTCTTTGAATTGCACTCTCTGTATGAATCTCCACCTATGCCCTACCCCCACGGGTGTTTCCCGGTGTGGGTGGGGGTCAGGGTTTTCAATGATACATGCACAACATGAGGTGTGTCTTAGAATGAGCATAGGCCACTGCTAATACAGATTGATATAAACGTACCAAGTAATACCCAAACATTCTTGGGATCTCTCGATGTCTGCACAGCACCAAATGCAGCTATGCCTCCAAAGCTAAGACCCATTGCAAGAGAAACCGTACTTCCTAACAGAAGAAACAACATGTTTATGTTCTGCAAATAGTCTGATCTCTTCACGTGGGTCAAATTACCCCAAAATCACAAAACAAAAACTTTTTAACAACTCTAAGCAGGATAAAAAATTTCAGTATATTTTCAGTTGGAACCTTGTTTTCTAAGATGAATGAACTCACAAAATATTTACAATTTAGAATCTATGGTCGGATTTGGAAGGATACAATTTGAATACAATAATATAAACTCTAGTAGGTGTGATTGTACAAAAAGTAGCACAGTTAAGACATCATTAATGATTAAAATTTCCTCCGACCTGCTTTGGCATAGCCGATTACACCTCCAAGAGCAACAACAGCAGCAAAACCAAAGGATAAGTAGTCTGTAGAAGCCATGGTTTTCAGGTGTTTGCTTTCAACTGGCATCTTGGCGCTTCTGTACGGTCACGTGTCTTAAAATCATTTACCACAGGTAGCCCAAGAAAATTACAATAGAGAATCTTTCCATTCGTTGCAATAAAGATCCCAAAGTAATTTTTTCAATTCTTTGGTTCAGGAACTTGTCATATTCTTTTAAAAACGTTATTTACATCATTAGGGAATGGAAGGGTTTTAGTCTCCTTCACACGCAGCCCAATAATCCTTTTTTTTTGTTAATAAGAAAATAATAAAATATTTAAAACTAGCAAGCTTAACTTGCAAAACTCAGTGAAAACAAAAACTTAATTCACATCTGACCAGTCACCGATGTAAGCAAGCGTCAATATTAGCTGTTCTGTTAAATTATAAGTTTGGGCTCCCTGTGGGTCATCCAGTGCGCAAACTCAGATCACGGACAAAAAACATGGCGGACATTTGTCTTCTTCTAAATCGTTGATTTTACGATTTTTGTCACCAATTGAGGGCTTTTTCCTTTACATTTGGTTGACTATCAATAGAAGTATAATTTTTCTATTGTTCTTCCATTTTAAATTAAAAATGCCAGTCTTAATCGAGCGAGAACGTCCGTCAAAACAACAGCTGAAAGCTGTACAGGTTTACATCATGAGGCGTCGACTCAAAGAAAAACAAGCTTTAGAGGAAAGTAGAGCCAAAGAAGAGGCCGAAAAACAACGAAAGAGGGAAGAAGAAAAGAAGAAAGAGACAGTAGAAGACGTTAAGATGGAGATAAGTAAACTCGAAGCCAAATTAGAGTCACTTAAGAACGAAAAACATCAACTGTTTTTGCAATTGAAGAAAGTTTTGAATGAAGATGAAGAGAAGAGGCAGAAGGAGCGACAGCAGGCGGCTATTATGATGCCCCCCCAACATCCCCACCCTCTAATGAGTGGTAATGTTCATCGTATGCCTTATGGGATGATGGGTCCTAGGCCAGCTTTTGGTAACATGCCAGGAATTGTACCCTCTTCACAACCAGTGGCTACACCCAGTGTCCCAAAGATGCCAAGTGCTAGAATGGAGACTGCTATTTCTAGTGTTTCCAGTAAGTGCCAGTTTCTTATCAATTCTACCGACCACTCTATTTCTGGCTTTGTTGTATTTGGCTTATCGCAAATGAGTGGTGGCAGTGATTGTCACAAAACTAAAGAGGTTAATTCACACCTTGGGCACTCTTAAGGACGTTCGCGGCCAAATGAAGTTGTGATGTCATTTTTATGAAACTTGGCATGCAGTTACCTTAACATATCGGAGTTAAAAAAATGAAATAAAAAATAGGGGTCACCATCTTCATTTTCAAGCTACAACTCATGGAATATTGACTATTTTGAAGAAATTAGCATGCGTTTTATCATTACGCATGGTCTCAAATTAGCACATGTAAAAAAATGAAAACTACATTCCGATTTGACATAACTTTTTCTGTAGTTGAGAATAGTTCTTCCTAACATAAAGAAAAGGAAAAAATAATCAAAAAGGGTTCTGCTTAAGAATTATGAAGATTTGAAGTCACATGTCGACATCAAAATCTGTGAGTTTCAATCTTGGAAGGGGTGTAATTTAATTTTTTTGAAGAAATAGCAGTAATTTTTTCCCCTGTGTTGTCATTTTTTTCATTTTGACATATATTGTAGATCTTCAAAGTAGCTTGCTTTTAGGAAGAAGGAAAGAGGGGGTCACCGTTCTTTTTTCAGAGATATAGGTGTTTGAAGAAGCAAAAATTGTCCTTAATGTTTTGCCTGTCAACTGTCAAAAAACAAAAGCTGTGGCAGGTCATTTTTTCCCTATTTCGAGCCCTGAGCCTAGCTCTCACTAACAACACAAGCACAAGCATAATGACATACGCAAGCCCAGTTAGCCCTCTACAGTTAGTTAACCCCTTTGTATTGAGACAGAACAAAATATGCAATCAACCTTGCAATACTATCTGCACTTACATATGTTGTTGTGCTTATGCTTGTGTTGCTATTTCCTCTATATTTCAAGGTGGCATGAAAGAAGTTTCCAATCCTGCCCAAGGATATCAAGGTCACCATGGCAACCAACCCACAGGACATCCATACCCAGGTTCACAGAGTGGAGGGTGCAACTACCCACATGGACAAGGAGCAACAAGTCGTGTGCAGTCTGAAAAACACTTCAAGATTACTAGCACCAGTAACCAGGCCCAGGCATTACCACGAAGCAATCCACTACCTCAGTCTGCAGGAAGCACACCCATTGCACCAGTGCATATCGTTACCAGTCATGCATCATCACCATCAAAACCTGGAAAACAATCTTCACCTTATCATCAGCAAAGTAATCAACAGTTGATGCCATCACAGGTTAGAGTGAAAATTGATAATCATTCTTATTATAAGGTGTGAGTGTTTTACTGGGAAATATGCCACTCATAAATTTCATGCAAATCTACATCCAGGATACGAGTGACATTTCCCAATCTCCACTAGTGAAGATATTGATGATGTAACTTCCAATATTTTTCTGCTCAGATCAGTTTTTGTCTATGTTTTTGTCTGTATAATAAATAGAAAACTACCAGTATGTGTCAGCTTGAAGATATAAATTTTATCTTCTCATGTTGAAAATATAATATGATAATAATAATTTCACTTGTTCGCTGTGTCACTTGTGAAATGTTTTCTCCACTCAAAGATAATTATATCTTGGAATTTTCCCTGAATACGGGCTGATATTTTATAAGTTTGAATGTATTTTTCTGAGTTGCATAGCGATGAGGAAAAATGCAAGAAACAAGTAAAATATCAGCCTGTATTCAGGGAAAAAATCCCAAGTAGGCTATTTATTATAAGACCATTCAAACAAAATTATGCATTTTCCTTTGAGCTTCAAGTTTTAAGCTTATTTATTGATAGTGTTTTTTTTCTACTTTCAATTATTTGAAGCTGCACGCGCTAATAAAACTGAACTATCTTGCGCTATCTTGTATTCTGGTTTTGAAAAAGTTTCAAAGGATAACCATCTAATTCAAAGTTGATGCCTGAGAGGTAGCTAGGTCAGTATTCATATAGCTCAAAATTTGGATCATCTTCGCTTTGAAATATTTTGCAAGAATGCTTGGTATTTTCCTGGCTTTTCCTCTGCTAAACTGCTTTTAAAACTGGGATAAACCAAGCAAAATACAGTGTCATACTTTCCGAGTTCTTTCGACCACATAAGGTAAAATTACTTAATAGTCTTATAATAAACTTCCTTAATCTTGGCACCACCATGTAATATCTTCTATCTATGTCTGACTATTTTCACTGCCTATGGATGCCTGTAGGTAAATGAACAATTTCAGGAAAAAATCCAAATAGTTCTATACCATAAATGTATATAGCAGTCATTTTGATCTCAAACATATGACTCATCACACTTTTCTGTTTTTATTGCTCCCATGCAGCAGTCTAAACATGTTTCACCAAAGCCAGCTGTAGCAAGTTCTGTACCATCACATGCTCATTCAGTGCAAGGGCAGCAGCCCCATCCAACAGAGTCTGGATCATTTGCTGGAAAGGTAAGTCACCAAATTTATTATAAGGCTATTATGTATTTGACCTTATACAGTTGAAAGAACTTGAAAAATACTGTATGCCACTGTATTTTGCTTGGTCTGTCCCAGTTTAAAACCGGTTTAGCCAGGGTTCGTACAGTCTTGAAAAGTCCTTTAGTTTTGAACTACTGTAGGTCCTTGAAAAGTCCTTGATTATGAATTTTGCTTGAAAAGTCCTTGAATTTGGAGAAAGAGTCCACTTGAAAATGATAATTTGGTCCTTGAATCAGTCTTGGTTATTGTAAAATAATATTTTTAGGGATCAAATTGGCCATGTTTCGGAGCGAAAGGACAAAAATTCAATCTTTCTTATTTTGGGATATCTGTGTTAGTTTCATTCAATATGGCGTATTACCCTACCTCATTTTGTGTACAAGGGGAGAATGAGTTATGTTTATGTTAGTTGTCCTTGAAAATTCAAAATTAATCCTTAAAAAGTCCTTGAATTTTGTATTAAAAAATCTGTACGAACCCTGTTAGCAGAGGAAAAGCCAGCAAAATGCCAAGCATTTTTGCAAAATATTTTCAAAGGGAAAATGATCCAAATTTTGAGCTACAGGTATATTTGGACTTTGATTTGAATCTCAGGCATCAACTTTGAGTTAGATGTTTAGGTGATCTTTTGAAACTTTTTGAAAACCAGAATATGAGATAGCACACGCAGAATATGAGATTGTTTTGAGATAGCTTGTGCAGCTTCAAATCCATTGAAAGTAAAAATCCCTACAATAAATAAGCTTAAAACTTAAAGCTTAAAGGAAAATGCATAATTTTGTTTGAATGGCCTTATAATAAATAACCTATTTGGGGGTTTTTCCTGAACATGGGCTGATATTTTACTCATTTCTTTGCATTTTTCCTGGTCGTCACATGACTCGGAAAAAATACATTCAATCTCGTAAAACATCTGCCTGTATTCAGGAAAAATCCCAAATGAGATATAAGAACTCAACCCCTTTTAGATGTGATTCAGTTGACAAGCCTGTCATGAGGAAAATTCTTCACCCTTGTGATGTTTTGGCTCTTCCAAGAGTTATTTTTCTAACGTGTTCATTTTTTGTGTTGTTTTTAAGCAACCAGTCAAACAACAACATCCACAGCACCCTTTATCAACACACCAACCAATACAATACCCAAAACATGAAGCAAAACTGTCAACACTGTATCAAAAACAGGACATGAATCAGCCAGTACAGTACCCATTAACACAACAAATGCAGTATCCACGACATGAAGCAAGTCCTTCCATGCAAAAACCAATCCAAACAGTGCAGTACCCAAAACATGACATCAATCAATCAACCCTACATCCACCACAGTATCATAAGCGTGAGGCACCACCTCCACATCAGAGGTATTCTGCACAACAAGCTGAACAGCAGCATAATAAACATTCACACAATTATCCTGGATACCAAACTCAACCAAAGCCTGAAGATGGACAGCAACAGCAAGCAAATGTGCCACCACCTCCACCTCCACCAGTACAAAGTCAACAACACAAACAACCCCAGCCTTATAGCCTTCCCTTAAATCCAGAAAATGTCAAGCAAGAATATTCACACCAAAGACCACAACAATATGGAACACTACCCAGTAGCTATCATCAGCAGTATCCAAAACAACAACCACAGTCATACATGGGTCAATCACTTTCACAGCAACAAGCAAAGAAACAATCAGATGATGACCCACAAAAACAGCAGTCATTTCAAATACCATTGAGCCAACAACAGCAAGCTTATGGTTATCCTGTACAAGCACAACAGCAAGCTTATCCAGATCATCAGCAGTATGTAGCCAAAAACCAGAGCCCACATCAGCAACAGCAACCTCAAGGTCAAGTTAGCTACCCACATTCCTCACCTCAAACGGGTCAAACACAGCAGCAAAGCTACCCAGGATACCCAAATGTTCAAGAGCAGCATGCTGTTGCATCACAGTATTCTCAACAGCAGACAAGTTATCCTATACAACAGCAGGTTTATGGCTATCCAGCACAGCAATATCAGACCCAACCATATGGATATCCCATTCCTGTGGATCAACAGCAACCGCAGCAGCATCAGTGTGCCACACAGAACTACCAACCCCTTCCTCAGTCTCCACAACAGGGGAAGACCCAATCAAGGCCGGCACAGTTTGACCCAAGTAAAGTTGACCCCCAGATGCCACCACCCCCTCCACAAAGACCACCACCACCAAAACAAGAACAGGCACAGACTTCAACAGGACACAACATGCATTATGGGGTTAGTAAAAAGTACATCCCTTGAAATGTTCCTTGCACTGAAAACATGACTCTAAGTATTCTGCAAACTTGTTGGTTGCAAGTTATTAATTGAGCGATTGGCCCCTAGTATACATAAAATATTACGAGCAATCTGATTGGTTGATAAGCAGCAAATGTTTGGACAAATACACCGTTTGTCCGAACATTTTCTGATTATCAACCAATCAGATTGCTTGTAATATTTTATGTATACTAGGGGCCAATCGGTCAATTGAGATTTGGGTTTGTACGGTTGGCAATCAAAAACGTACCAACTAATTATTTTTGATTGACAGCTGTGAAAAACAAAACAATTAGGTGCAACGAGCCAATCTAGTGTATAAGTTTGCAGGCTATTGAGAGTTGCACTAAATGGATCAGAAAACCAATTATATGTTGATTATCATTACTTGTTATCCATCAAAACGTTTTACTCTGGATTATCGTCACTTGCAGTCCAGCAAGAGACACAGTCATAGATATAACCCCTACTCATACAAAAGGGACCATCATTCAAGCAGTGCTTCCAAGTCTAAATATGGTGACAAGCACGCAAGCTCTCAAGATGGTGGGTAGTCATCCATCACTCATAGTTGTTTCAATCCGATTATGACTACAAATAATAAGAATAAATTGCAGTTATAGACAGGAAAGACTAACATTTGTTTTGTTCTTTCAGAAACTAGTCCACATTCTTCACGTCATCATTACCATCAAAGTAGTAAGAGCTCACACAGCAAGAATTCAAGTTCCAGTTCAAGCTCCTCGCAGCACAGACAATCAAGATATCACTGATTTTTTACCAAGAAGCTGATAACTCCTTTTCTTGTGGAAATATTCAAGGACAAAAATTCCTTATTTAAAGAATCTTACTTAAATGAGGAATATTGGCAATGTTTGAGTTTAACTTTCAAAATAAGCATATCTTACCACTTTAACCTGTAATTATGTAAAGAGCAAACTGTGAATATGAGCCAGAAAGAAAGATAATAAATAATATGCGAAATAAGTCTATTTTTTTCTTTGTTCTACTAAAAATGCTTCTTTTCGCTTTCTAGCAAATGGGGAGCACAGACGGAGCAGCGGTGAGAGCGCTCGCCTCTCATCACTATGGTCCCGGATTCGATTCCCGGACACGGTAATGTGAGTTGAGTTTGTTGGTTCTCTCCTGTGCTTCGAGGGTTTTTCTCCGGTTTTCCTCCCTCCATGAAATTAAGTGTTAGAAAAGTTCTACTTGTGGTCTATCACCAATCGAGCGCTCGGATTGGCTGAGCTACTAGGGGTCTTTTAGTGATAGACCTCTAGTAGCGAAAAGCGCCGGTTTCAGAGCCAAAAATAATTGATTTCACGCAAAATTTCAACATTTTTCATCCTTTATTGGACCGATTACTAGGATTTTACTAAAACAATTAGACCTCTCGTCCTCATGGCATACGAGACCATTCGGACACGAAGTCTAAAACTATCCTCGTAAAACAAAGGCCATTTATTTATAATATGTCATAAAGCATATCTTGACAGTTTTAGGCAAGATAAACTTTTGGGTAATATGAGAGCGGGAAAGAATAATGGGAATCAGCGAAGATATGAAAGACAAAGCAAGGATGCAGGCAAAAGGAAGGATGGAAATACATTTAAATACGTCACCTCGTACATAATTGGTGGAATTTTGAATGACGTTCACTTCGAGAAATTTGGCGCCTAATTTGAAGTCGGGTGGACGCGTCTGCTCAGAAAAGAGCGCGAAAACTAAAACAGGAGAAAATAGCTTTGGGGCCGATTTTTATGACGATATTTCAATTTTTGAGTTCTTAAATCTTGCTTTTCTTCCCTTTATTAATATATAATCGAACAGGTAAGTTATTTATTCCTAAATTTTGCTTATTTTTGTGCAAATTTTGTGTCTTTTTCCGTATTTCAAAGGATAACTTTAGTCTGAAAACTTTTTTCAATTTTAACATTTTACAGTTAAAAAGGCCTAAATGTAAGCTTATTGCCATGGCTGATAATCAGTTTGTTCCTGAAAACCAACCGTCGGTCAGTGAGATGTACTTGGAGAGGAGCGACTTGGTAAACGAAAGCGAAAGTTCTTTGTACTCGAGTGGTAACGGTAGGTAACGATGCTAATCTTTGCGCTTTACTTCTTAGTGCACCTTCGACCTAAAACTGCAAGTACGTTGAATTTTTATTTTCATTCCAGAACCTAAATCTCAAGTTTTCCAGCCGAAGAACACTAGAACTACTCTTTTTGATGTGAATAAATTTGCGATAAAAGACTTTTCTTCAGAGAATGGTGATTTAGCCTCCAGCAAAAATGCAGCAAATGACTTGAAGGTGCCAGAAGTTGGTGATGAAATATCAAGTAAAAATAACCAATGTGAGAATTTAATCGAGTCTCAATATGTAAAACCTATGTTCAAGTCACTGGTAAGACTTGATTCTGAGGAAAGTGCGTGCCATGCAGGACACGTAAAGCAAGATTTGGTTAAAATGAAGGTTTTAACGAAAGACGCGGAGTTGGCAGCCGAAAAGTCGTCAAAATCAGAAGTAACAGCAACAGCATCACCTACAGCTGTTATTAGTGACATCGAATTAGGGAGAAGAATGCAGGACACAGCAAGTTATATTCAAGGTATAAATGTCGGTGATTTACAGTTTGGGTACATGGGTGTCTGAATAAAGTCGTAGTGTACCAGATTCCCGCTCGACCCCGGGAACAGGCGGGGGACTCTTGGGACATGTGCAAGGTGAAATAGAGCAAATGACCCCGTCCCCAGGATAATGTTTGTATTACAATGTCCTCACTTGTCCTCGATTACCGGGGAATAACCGTTTTACTTCATCTATTACAGGACCCTTCCAGCTTTCTCCATTTGGGGTTAAAATCATATCGGATGAAGGTATTCTTACATTTTTATTATATAAAGGCATTGGAAACTGGTGACGAGTGGTGTGATGGGGCCTTATTTAATGACTTCTGTAAAGTTTCCTTGCTAATATGTTGAAAACGATCGCAGGTCGTGGAGCCGAAGCGATTGACTTTGCAACCCTTGCAGAATGGTCAGGTGTCTTACACCAAAAGAACCAAAACCCCAAGGTCAAGTCCAGTCTTGATGACAACTATACAGCCAAACAGCAACACCTACGGTCCATACTAAGAAAAGAACAAGCGGAAACCGTAACAAAGCCTGAAACAAAGAGTGTTCACTTTGGGTTTCCTGTGGGTTGGACGAAGTACTTCACTTCAGATGAAGACGATGAATCCACTGCATCAACTGAATTATTGTTCTCTGACGAAGAAGATGAGGTACTAGAGACTGAGGACCAGGACGTACCTCATAATGAAAACCACGACGAACCTCGCGCTAAAAAAGCGCGAAAAGGTGATGGCAGCTTTGAAGTTCCATCATTTTCCTTTCCCGAGGTAATATCAATTCCTAATCTACAAATGTTAAGGTTCTCAGACGAAGAGAAGGATCACGACATGACAGCGACAAATGAACTAGCAGAAGAAAACAATATTAGGGTTGATGAACGTGAAAGAAAAGGCAAAGAATGGCACTACTCGTCTTATCCAGACGAAATCCATTCGCCTGATAAAAACAACCCAAAGGAATTGGTTGAGTCTTTTCCTACACCTGTGACTTGTGAGTATGTCCTTGATAAAGGAACCGCACATCAACTACGACAAGCTGATGCATCAAAAGATAACAGACAACATAATGAAACAGGCAAACCGTCAAATCTGTATTTTTTAATAGAGCAGTCACCATCAAAAAGTCACGGTGAACATCGTAATCCAGATCATGAAGAGTCTGCCGAAGATTTGTCAGAACTGAGCGATAATAAGCAACAGTGTGACCATTTGCCAAAGGAGCTGGGCCTTCTAAATAGTGATGATGCTTTAGACTGCGTTAGGACTGCTGAAGTACCATGCCTTGAGCTGGGCCAGACCAATATGACTAGTGCCATTGAACCAGATTACGAGAAGGCTGCAGTTGTACCATGCTGTGACTTGGTTAAGGCCAGTCGTCCAGAATATGAAAAGTCTGCTGAAGTTTCATGTCATACGCTGCTCTCAGCCAATAGTGAAGGCCATCCAGATTACACAAGGACTGCAGAATTACCATGCTACTACCATATCCACGCCAATGATCCAGAATATGGAAAGCCTGCTGAAGTACCGTGCCATGAGTTGTTCTCAGCCAATAGTGATGATTATCCAGATTCCATGAAGACTGAAGAATTACCATGCAACGACCATATCCAGGCCAATGATCCAGAATATGGAAAGTCTGCTGTAGTACCGTGCAATATCGTGCTCCCAACCAAAAGCGACAGCCATCCAGATTACGTTAAATCCGAAGAGGTAGATAAAGTCCCAAATGCAAATCGACTATGTCAGCATGTTGGCACAGAAGTGCAAGAGCAGCTGCAGTCGTTAAAGGGGCTGGTCTCATTCAGTGACGACAGTTATCTAAAGCATCAAAGTTTTTCTGAAGTACTAAGCATTAATGTACTGCCAGATAGATGTGATCAATACTGTCAGCATAACGACACAAGAGGCCAGGAAAAGTCTCAGTTACGAGAGATGCAGGTAGACGGTCAAATAAACCACAATCCAAAGCATGGAAAGTCTGACATCCTATGCCATGGTATGCTACATGTACCAGATGCACTTAACCAAACTCAACAAAATCAACTAAAAGAGCTGGTCCCGATCAACCACTACAGCAACTCAGATGATCGTGAGAAATTTACAGAAGATACATCTGAGAAATCCTTCTCATTCTCTCCGTATTATAATGGTTTGGCAAGGATGCAGTTAGTCCAAGCTAATCTATCAAGGGTAACCACCTTCACAGTTGAAGGCGCACAGAAGGTACCTGAAACTGTTTGCAACACATCCTCAAGAGTTAATGATTACCTCCCTTCTGACGTCTGTTCTTCATTGCTTCGACTAGGGGAGAAGAGTCTTCTTGATGAGGTAAGTAAGCAACCAAACGCCTACAGCTCATTTATACATGCAGGTTTTTTTCTCCATTGCGTAAGTTGCCAAACATGGTCATTATTTATGCTGATACTAATGTTCATATACACCAATATCTTGCAGGTTGCTAGCGAACCCAATCCTTCACCAGCTAACTCGGAAAAAACATGGATGTGCAAACAGTTCCTTGAATTTGAAGATCTATCCCTGTACGAGAATGTCCGCGGTGTCCAACATGGCGTCTCCAAAACCAATGAGGATGTCACCCTGAAGCTGGAAAACCCTTCACTAAGTCCGGTACGAAACTCGTGGCCAAAGACTTTCTTTGAGGAAGAGTTTGATACGTGTGATAACGACCATGACAGTTGTAGCAGCCAAATAAGTGAGATAGCCGAGGAAGTGAAGAATATCTTAACAATGGACTCATCTGGATATGAAAAATCAAGACCACAGTCACCAGATCGCAGTACTGTCTTAACAAACGACGAAAATCAAGGTATGGATATTTAATCCTTGTAGATGGGAAATGTCGTTAAATATTGGATGCATTTTGTAATATTTTTTTTCTATTTTGACTCAAGAGTATAGGAAGCTTCCCGAGTCAAATAAGTACAGGACACAGTCTTTGGAAGCCTTGGAAAGGGATGCCTGCAGACTCGACGGACCAGAGCTATTAGAAATGGCTATGTACTTGGTGGAAACTGCTATCAGGAAATCAAAGGTATTATGAACAGTTGTTTGACTTCTCTTTTTATCAAAGCCATTTTTCATATTTGCTGAAAAAGTGTATTTTCTCATTCTAGTGTCCAAGCAAAAGACTAGAATATCGCCCTGGATCACAATCAGCAGAGTCCGACAAAGCTTCCCAGGCTGAGTTTAAGGCAACGCCAGCATTCACATGGAAAAAGTTCTCGTATGAAAGTCAACGAGCCACACTGAACTTGGACAACCAAGACAAGAATGATTGCGACGGTAGGTAGATACCTAGATATTCATATTGTTTATAGAAATACCCCCCCCCCCCCTTATTATTATTGCATTCGAATTTTTTTAAGGTACAAAGAACAACAGTACAGATTATACGAAGTTGTATTATAATAAGTCGTGCACCCGTCCACTAAGAGTGGGTTTATCCCGAAGAAACTGTAATCACTCCCTTCATCCATGTGCAGCAAGACTCAGATCTGGAAACACACCTGGGCGCAATCATCTAGAAGCTTTAGACTCTAACTCAACAAAATGAACACTACTACAAATATTCAAAAATTTATTGGAAAATATTGATACAATGGAATATTTCGTTTAGAAGTTATTGTTACCGTTAGTATCAGATAGTTTCAGAGAACAAGCTTCAAGCCATTAACATTTCTGTATATCACTTATGTTTTCGTAATACTATTGCACGTTAGACGCATTACACAAATGAAATAAGCAAAACATAAAATCAAATTATGATCGTGATCGTTTAAGATATTTCATAGCTTAATATTCAAAAGAGTTAGTCTTTGAACAATCAAATGTTATAATATTGAATAAGAAATTTGGAAGCATCCAAGTTCGCGTTCTATTGTTCACTATCTATGTCATTTTTAACACACCAACAGGTGATGTACGATGCTAAATTACATTAACACAAACGTTGCATCTGTAGCTACGCCACAGTTGTTGTCTTTCTGTGACATGAGGACATATCCGTTGTTGCCCCAGTGAGTTGACCAAGAGTTCTTGATCAGCCAGTAGGGCTGGCCATCCATAGTTCCATAGCCAACAGCAAGAACTGCATGATCAAGATCATCTGGCTTATTTCCTATTTTCAATCATTAAACGAGAGACAATTAGAAACTCATCTGGATGTGGATTTGTTGGGTAGCAATTAACCATTTTTTGACAATTATGCAATTAATGCTATAAGATTGCAGGTGCAGTAACGATCTATCGGCAAAACATTCAGAAAGGACAATTTTCGCTTCTTGAAACACCTAATATCTCTGAAACGAGAATGGTGACCTTCTTTTTTCTTCTTCCTAAAATCAAGCCACTTTGAAGATCTACAATATGAGTCAAAATGAAAAAATGACATCACAGGGGAAAAAAATGATAGCTATTTCTTTAAAAAAATTGCACCCCTTCCAAGATCGAAACTCGCGCCCTGATTTTGACGGCGACGCGCGAATTCAAATCTTTATAATTTTTGAGCAGAACCATTTTTGATCATTTTTTTCTTTTCTTTATGTTACGAAGAACTATTATCAACTTCAGAAAAAGTTATATCAAATCGGAACCTGGTTTTCATATTTTTAAATGTTTTAATTTGAGACCATGAGTTATGATAAAACGCGCGCTATTTTATTGGAAATAGTCAATATTCCATGAGTTGTAGCTCAAAAATAAAGACGTCGACCCCTATTTTTTATTTCATTCTTTAGCTCTAATATGTTAAGGACGTTCATGGGCAAAAGATCCGCTCGTCAGATTTTTTTTTAATTTTGCACAATGAAACTTAATCATATTAGAAGTAAAATGAGCAAATAGAAAATGGGGATCACCGACTTCGTTTAGCCGTCATAATTGCGTGGAAGTTGACCCATTTTACGATAAAAACGCTCGAATAACGCATACACGGAAAGCTATAAAAAAAAATCCATATCTTTTTGAAAAAGTAATCAATCTTTGCCAAATTTCATAGAACTATAGAGAAATAGTTAATAATTACTTAGAGTTTTAAAATTTTAAAAATTTTGCTTATTATTAGTAATATGAAATACTATTGCATTACAAAAGTTGATTTGAAGCCTTCAAATTACGTAAAATTCTAGACCAATTATGAACAAAATAGGTGATT
>JAABNW020129330.1:0-13448 GCA_015164035.2 Radianthus crispa | reverse complement strand
AAAGAACATTAAAGAGATTGTACGCAAAAGTTCAGAGAGATTTGGAGGGGCAAGAGAGGGCCTCGTGTTGAACGTAGGCGCGGTTCTGCGAGATGCTATACCAAATTTGGAAAGATGAAACTCACAGACAGGTGAATAAGAAGATGTATGCAAGAAGTCATTAAAGAAATATTAGTTTTAGGGTGGTAGACAGATTTTCGCCAGCTACATACTGGGATTAACGATAGATTACCCTGCTTCAGATCCCAGTGCCAGAGAGCTTCTCGTCGATGTTTCGATATTTGATACCTTAAATCTTCTGAGCAAATAAACATTGAGTTTGTCACGAATACAACCGCTCTTTCCATGCTGATGTTTGATCAAACTGCACCAGCTATTTCGTCTTGAGTTTCCTTTGGGAAGCGAAAGGAAACGATAATCAGTAGGCCTCCAGTCAACTCTATAGAAACTGCTATTGTAGTTAAAATGCCGCACAATGCTTTCCTTATCTCTTGAGAGAAGATGAAGAAGATGCTTGTGTGCTTGAATTTTCACTCATTTGGTAAAAATTATTATCGTATCAGTTGAAAAATAGACTATTTTTGTGATGAAAGCGAACTTCGCCATAGATTTCTTTGTTGTTTACCTGAACGACTCAACTCCAGCCTCGACCCCATGCACAAATTTAATTAAATTCAAAATGGCGCCGGGAACTGTAAAAAGGACTATTGTAATAAACATGCTTGAAAACAAACTGATGTGTGTTTGATAAAATTAGTGCGAACAAGCTATAAAGTTGAGAAATTAACCAAGCGTGCTTCTCGGTTTATGATTATATAATTTGGTGACTATTGTATCCAGCACAATACAATTAATGACTCATAAACGGAAAACAATAAGAACTAGAAGTTATAGCTAATTATTCAAGTACGAGGCAAACCGTTGGCCCCTGAACTAACTCGGTGGGCCCCCAGCATTTGAACAGGAATAAAGATATCTCGACTGAAATACCGCTGAGCCATGGCGAGCTTGACTCGATTTTTACGGTGTCCACTGGTAGCAGCTTGGGATTTGACAAAATACCAAAGACAAAGAAAGGGTGGGTTACGGTGAACTATGTGTATTGTTTTACATGTGAGCTGTTGGTTGTGCATTACCCTTTTAACTTGGTCTTAAATTACATTTAGACACATTAAATAGACCCTAATTCCATTGGTTTTTGTGTGTGTGTGTGTGTGTGTCTATTGGACTATTTCATCTTAACAAGCAGCTTTCATTTCACGGGTTTAATGTCTTCACCTCTGGTCTTCACTCTAAAAGCGTACAACATAAACAGCACTAAATATACTAAATTATGCTAATTCTATTGTTTAATTAGCACTATTTACTGCTAAATAGTACAAAACATTTTATACACTTCTCGTAGTCTAGTTAAGATTCTAGCCAATATATGCATCCCATATTCAGACATTTAGAATAGAAACTGAAAAGTTCTTAAGGGTACAATATATTGTCCTAGATGAGGTATGGTGTATGGATGGAACAGATTTTGTGGAACGTGGAACAATTCAGTACCGTGTAAGTGTTTTGCTAAGAACGTAAAGCTTTTAATACTTTGTTTAGGTCATGTTCGTCGTCACCGCGTTTGTTTGGCCAATCAGAAATTTACAAGTTATGGCAAAAAGGACTATAGAACACTGGAAAAATCGTGGCTCCTCCAGATCATGGAAATTTCGACTTCCAACAAATTTCCAATACATTTCCATACCATGGAAGTGTCCAAAAGGTTGGAAATATCATGGAAATTTGTTGGAAGTCGCAATGACTTCCATGATCTGGAGAGGACACGATTTTTCCAGTGGAACATGGCAAAAGTCACTTTGATTTTATTAGCCACTATGCTTTCTTTGCAATACTATAGCGCGTAGATCAACAAGTGTAACTAGAGCAGAATTTACTAAAAATTTACACTAGGAAATTTTGCTGTATCGTAACCGTGAACTTGCAGCATCTTTATTCATCTTGTACCTTAACCGTGCAATGTCTTAAGAGTGTGCGGCCGAACTATTTGAACAGTTACAGACAAGCCGACACCCGAACCGTCTTGCTGTTCGCTTAATACAATTTAAACCTAGTATTAGTACTGCGAAGTTGTCGTATACACTTTTCCGGTTTGTAATAAGATATTGTGTAACACAAGTGATCATGCGAAATGACTAGTAAATTTAAAGTCACGTACTGTGACGTAATAGCTTGCTCGCCAATAAGACACAATAAGTTTTTAATATCTGGGTGGGAGATGACGGCAAAGCAATTCAAGTCGAGGCTTAGGGGGAAACAAAAGAAGATATTTGGATCATTCCAAATGTTTCCCCGGAGCCTCATCTTGAAGTGCATTGTGCTTGATCACCCATCCATACTATCGAAAGTGGGCTATTTGTCGATTCTGCAGGGTGTCGAGGTTGGATTACGTGCAGTTCTGATGCTCTGTTTATCAATGTGGGTTATTGTTAGCGCGCCAACATTAGTTTTCCAAGGCGCTCAATATCAGTTAATACATAGATAGGGAATACGATATCTTGAAGTCCAAGACTATGTAGAATTTGGCAAAACTCCTAACTCAGGATCCCACGCACTGGTGGTAGAACCCTCAGTATTTCGTCTCCAGTAATCTACCGATGCGCGGTTCAGGCAGGATTCTTCGCTACTTGATCGAGGCATGGTAACGAGTTCTGGGAGCAGATGAGTTACTGGACTAGGGCACAGGCTTTGAGGTTTTGGTCTGGTGGCTCGGAGACTGGTTAGGAGTGCATCTTCGCTTGATGGTGAGGAGTTGACCTGAAAAAAAAGAAAGGAAATGAAAATGGAATCACAGCTAATGCTTTGGATATTCGATTTCTTATGATATTTTTGCAACCCTTTCAACAAATCTTAATTTACCAAATTCATTTCAACATAAAAATGCCATCATTATGGAAGATATTTACAGTGCGACTAAAAAAACCGTGAACACCTAGAAATATTTAAAGAATGTTTTCTAACCAATCAAAAGCTTTATTACTATCTTTCTGTTATCTTGTGGTTAGAAAGCCATTTCTGATTGGCTCAAAAACAATAGAACATTCCTGAAATATTTCTAGGTGTTCACGGTTTTTCTAGTCGCACTGTAATTTCATGCTGAAAGAAACTAATTTCTTTATATTTGACCATTATCAATTAAAATTATAGGCTAGATAATCTCATCTTTGAGAATGGCGTTATTAGAAGTTATTTAACCATTACTGTATCTATTTATTTTCCCTCAACTGCGAGGATTATTGGCCGGAAACTCTTTTGTTATCAAATCATTCAAATCCATAATTGCGTGATGCAAAGTATTGAGGGATGTATGACGTACGTGCATATTGCGTGACATGTAACACTGAAGGCTACAGAAGTCTGCTCCGTCCTATCACCTGTTGTTTTTGAGTATCCTTTGTAATCTGTAATTCCATTTGTCATTTATACTTGGGTCCACAGTAAATGGCTATGCTGTTGTGGTCACCCTGCCGTTATGCTTACGTAACTTCACTTAAAGTGCCTATAACCCTTAACGCGATACTCTCAGAATTGGATGCATGTGGAGTGAATAGATATATGGTTAAAAAAATTTATATAATTTAACGAAAAGCGCAGGTTTTGAGAGCCCCAAAAATAATTCACGCAAAATTTCAATATCTTTTAACTTTATAGTACCAGTTACTAGTTTTTACTAAAACAGTTAGACATCTCGTCCTCATGGGCTATTGAATCGTGTACCATTCGGACTCGAGGACTAACTGTTAATTGTATTGACCCGATAGCCTCGCTTCGAAGATTCCAAAACGAAAGGAAAGTTGTATTGCGGGCTCATCTGGAATAACAGCTAATTCAATCCGAGCCTTTGATTGTGTCACACATGTGTCACACATGTACCACCTAGATCAATTAATAGACGAAGATCAAAGACGCCGGCAAAACAAAGCGCTATGACCCTAGCACCATCCAGAAAATCACTTCGATGTTCACCCTTCTAATTTTCTGGGTAACTGTTTGAAATGTAAAAAATAAATTCGTTTTAGAGGCGCAAAAGAAAGACCGATATCGTTAATCGATTCACACCTATTACAATACTCGAGACAATCAATTTATGACATGAAACCTTCAGTATTTATGTACAGTACTTACACGTTCTCCAAAACTTGTCAGAGGTTCTTTTCGAACATAAAGGTATCGCTTGTTACAAGAACCGCAATATTTTTCAGCTAAATCATCCTGATATTTCAACCCTTTAAGCCAGTCCAGTAGTTCCTTCCGCTCTTGTTGTTCATCTGATCTTTGCAATTCTTTCGCTTTCATTACTCTGATGTCTCGTAGTAGATCCCCCATTTGGGATTTCAGTTCTTCAATTTGATTTTGTAGGCTAGATTCTTTGTATACCATATGAACACGCTGCGAATCTAGTCGCGATTCCATTTCGGTTTTACAGTCACGCAATCCTTTGGCGAACTCGTTCTTTTGTTCCTCCATGGCTTTCTTCAACTCAGCGATACAGTTGTGTTGGGAAATTGCGTTCATGTTTACCTGTAATCCGCAGCCCTTGGTACATGTGGCGGTTTGATAGTCACAAATGATTAAATGTGTCTCTAATTCGCAGCGATTCACTTTTTCTTCGCACCCTTTGTTTGGGCACGAAACCTTCGAAAAAGCACACTCCTCTTTTAGATGGTGTTGTAAGTTCCCAAGTTTAACCACTTCCTTGCATCCCTCCACTTCATTGTCACAACGTATTTGTAATCTATCGAGGTCATTCTTCATGTATCTAAAGATGGGTTTGAGATCGCTTGGCCACAGTCTTTGGCGATCTTCAGGACAAGAGTTATAGTGGGTTAACCAAGTGTGAATGCAAGCCGAACAGAACGTGTGTTCACAGGGTGCTAGTAGAGGCTCTTCCAGAACATCGCGACATATCGAGCACAACAACCCTTCGTTGACTTCACCAATAAAACGATCAATGTCGAACCCCATCTTGTGATTGTTCAGTCCTTTGATCTTCTTCTTTGATCCACTGATTCCTTGTGTCCTATTGTTTAAATCGTTCAAATCTTATAATTCAAGAAATGAAATCGCTTGAAATCACTTACAGGTATTTTGAAGTCACGCGAAGTCCGAGATATTTGGTATTGAAGTGATATCTGAGAAATGTTCCTTGTCGTGACGGAGACCACTATGCTATCGATCTACCCACTTATCAGCAGTGCATTACATGCTTGTGTTATCTATGATGGTAGCTTGAATAGCTATCAAACACTGTATGAACCATCATTGAATCTTGCGCTTTGTTTTGGTGTGACGCACTTGAGACAAAAGGTTCCAACTTTCTCGAAAAAGCAAACGAAAACGGAAAACGTAATCTGAATTCTCCACCTTCCGACTCGATATTTTCCAAAGACACGCTGCTCAACGAACGAAACGAAAAAAAAAGCTGAAAATAGTGAAATGTTTGGTAGATATTTTAGCGGATTTTTCGGAAGATCACAGATGGTTATTTTTTCAAGATGCCGTAGGGGGTTGCCTTGGACGCCATCAGCTGGGCTGGGCCTCGCCTTGAGTCAGGAACTTTCAAGTGAGCTGTCAAAAACGTCGACCATAAGATCCTTCCTGATCTTGAAGCTCTCTAGGCAAAAAAATGTCTTTTCGCTTTGTGGTCCCCTCTCCTCTACGCTAAATGCTTTTTATATCGTGTTTAATTTTAACCCAGACAAATTGTCTGACCAAGACAGCGTGTAGCTACTGTTAACACTCTATACTATTTACTCTTCTCTCTTGGAAGCAAAGAAAAAACCATTACTATGTCCAACCTTATTGATTATGTACATATTCGATTTCCTTCGCTTTGTTTGACAGGGATTATTAAGTACTCAAATAACCATGCGAAACAATTACAACATTTTATACTATAAACCCATTGAATTATTAATGTTTTAGTTGAATTGTATTTTCAAATCTTTGACAAATATAGGTCTTTTTATAGGTATATGAAGAAGCATAGCCTTGTAGTATATTGTGTATTTGGGCATTAAGGGATCAAGGAATGGCACGACCTGCAGGATTGGTGTTCTTGGCGTTGTTTGAGGCGTGACAGGTTATCGCTTTCATGAAAATATGATGAGGATTTAGCGTCGAAGTACTTTGTTATCGCGGTGGGTATCACATCATGATCTAAAGTATTCTGGCTATTTCTGGAATGAGCCATGCAGGGCGCGCTAAATGTTGCATCACGAAATGTTAAGCCTGGTTCACACGAGCGACGCAAACGCAAACGCAAATGCAAACGCAAACGCAAGCAAAATTACGTGTGAACTACTGCAACGCAAACGCAAACGCAAATGCAAACGCAAGGAATGGAAACTTTTTCATTCTCTTGCGTTTGCGTTTGCGTTTCACGTGTGAACACTGCTTGCGTTTGCATTTGCGTTTGCGTTTGCGTTTGCGTTTGCGTCGCTCGTGTGAACCAGGCCTTAGTGACAAAGAAACCTTCAAGAGAACTCGGCTTTCGTATCTCAGGGTATGGGTTTCCTGTGTTGAGATCGGTTTTCTACTACAAAAGCCCAGGCATCCCAAGCAATGGTTTTGTAAGTTTATAAATAAGCTTCAATACAGTGAATGTATGGTTCGAAACTATCGGAAAATTTTTTCTCAATAAAGTTGGTCTGTAGTTGTTCCCATGCATTCATCCTTTCACTTCATCTATACATCTGTACATCAAAAGTCTTCACTTGAAGTTTTCACTTTCCAGTTTCATCAAGAACCACCATCCGTTTTATCATTGTTTGTTGGGCTTTTTTCCCTTTTCTTGGCTTCAGACATCATGTTCTGAAAAAAGTTCTGCAGATCAGGCAACTGTAAGCAAAAATCATGATAAATATCAATTATTTAATAATGACTCATTGTCTCTTCAACCAAAAGATTAAATTTGCTTAACCAAGCATTTGGACCTATGGTTCATCAAATTGAATCTTTTGGTCATCTTTTGGCAAAAAATAAGAGAGAATGTATGGAGGTTTAGATCAGCGTCCCCAAAAAACATACATTCTCTCTTATTTTTGCAACTTTTAAAAAATTTGCCATTCAGTAAGTATTCATCCAAACATGCTGAAACTCAGTAAGGTTACTCATTTCAGTATGGTCTTTCTTGTGATGGCCTTCATTCCTTAATTACATTAATATTTCTTGGCCTCAGTCACTTTTTGAATTTTGGAAAGGGCAATTGACAATAATCAGCTTTGCATGCAAATATTGTCCATTTCAGACCATGTGATTTTTACATGTTGTTCCCAGGAGGATTGTATCTTTGTAATGCTTACATGATCACATGAATATGGATGAATAAATATCAGAAAAACAAAGGACCTAATCTCCAGAGACCATCATGCAAACATCACATGGTCTGAAATGGACAATATTTGCATACAAAGCTGATTAGGTCTATTTAATACAGCTTTTGATAATTGAAATACAGCTATACTGTAAACATATCTTAACATTTAGCACATTTAAGTTTTGATTAGAACAGATTAATGTTTGGTAGTTTTAACATATTGGCTGTGAGACAAGTTATGAATGGTTTGTGTTTCCTATTTTGGGATTCTTTTTTCCCCAAAGACATTAACCCCAAGAGCAACTTGCTCATCGAGGGGGATCTATGCTTAATTTAATTAGAGTGCTTTTAGTCTCACTGTTGAATAACTAAATAAATTTAGTAAATTTAGTAAGTTATTTAGGTGACACACCTAAATTAGTACAAACACGCCAAATAACAGTCGTGCTAATCCCAGGATTTACTTTACCAAAGAACGTGGGAAAAAGTAATCAATCTAATCATTGTTGTCCCCCCTGATTTTGAAGCTGTTGGCATGTGCTTTTCAAATTTATGTGACGTCACCTAAAATAGTAAGTTATTTATCTAATTTAGGTGACGTCACCTATTCAACAGTGAGACTAAAAGCACTCTACAACAGAAACTGCCAATGGACAATAAAGAAGATTCTCATTGTGTGGGCTTCCTGTGTTAACTCTCTTGTAAGTGACCGCTTTCATCTGACCCCAAGGGTGGTCACTTATGGGAGAGTCAACTGTAGTCTTGAAAACAATTGTTGAAAAAAATGTCAAAAATATGTCAAGAAATAGCAAACATTTTCTTAAAGTTTTCATGGGCACTGTAAATAAATCCTAACAAAAAGGTCTGAATTTGTCTCCTATCAAGAGGATTCTAAAGGGGAGGTCGTTGTCCCATAGTCCCAGACCGAATTTTATCCAAATCCCAGTTCAAATCCTCCACTCTCAGCCTGTTCTTTGGCTCATAACCCCCAGTTTTTCCCGTGTTTAAAATCCCATAGCCCATAAAAAAATCTCATCCGCCCTTTTATCCCTTCAGGACCCTCATCACATTACCTCATATGTCTGTGCTAAATAAACTCCAAAGACGTTTCCTACGACCAGTCCAACCTGCAAAGGAAAAGGGATAAAACCCCTGACATAAACTTACAACTGTAAATGTTTTTCATGAAACTTACAAAACAGGAACTTGAAAAACTATACTCACTGCTAATGATATAAGACTTGAAGTGGATGACATGGTTTTGCTTTGAATTAAAGAAAAAAAAACATAAATTTATTGTTGAGAAAAGATCGACCGTCTTTCGACTGTATAATAATTTTCCTTTCTCTGGCAGTCTAAATTCATCCTTTGGGGGGAGGAGGACAGTAATGAAATAGTACTGTCTTATGCTTGAAAAACAAAGTTGTTAAGTTTAATTACAAAATAGCTCAAATACTCATTTTTACTTTAATATTTCTATGTAAAAAGCACAAATCAAAAATAATTTGAATCGATATCCAAAACCTTTCAGCTTTCTTTTCATACTCTGGGGACCCTACAGAAATGATTTTTATCTGTCGATAATTCTGTCCAGCGGTTCATTCCAGTAATCCAAGATGGCGGCTGCTCGTGTGCTGAGAAAGTATGGTTCATTTAGTCAATGTTTGGGGTGGTTTAGAAGCTATACGAAAGATATTGGCTTAGATATCAAGAGCTTATCAAGACCCTTATGTAGTGGAGGTAATAATTTAATTGCGTGATGGAATTTTGTTGAATTATCTTGCTATTAAAAGTGAAGCCTACACAGTATCTCGACAGACTGTCATCAAATTATTTTTCTGTTTTCGTTTGAAGCATCAGATACTTCGAGCTCTCCTAGCGATGTAGTTTCATTTGCTAATGAAGATGTTCCAGAAAAACGAAAAGAATTCCGTAAATTTAGATCTAAACTTTACAGGCAAAATAGAACGAACCAAGAGCTCGAGAGAAGAGCTCGACAAGGAAATTGTGAGTAAATAGACTAATCAGTCTACTTTTGTTGTCGTGTTGCTGATAATATAAGCTTATGTTAGAAAAACACATTTTTTTTTAGGGGGATGGGGAATATAATGCACCCATCAAAGTAAACCCCAATGGGTGAAGTGCGGGCAAATAGTGGTGTTTGAATAAAATCCTTAAAAATTGCCCAGGGAGGGAAAGCAGTTTTTTGATCAAATAACATGAAAGCATAGAAGAAATTGTCAACCAAATGGCAACATTTCCAAAAAAATTCCCAACCCTGGGGTACATTTTGCCTACACTCCCCTCCCCTCATGAGGTTTACTCTGATAGGTGAATATCACCTGTGTTTAAAGGTGTCTAATTATTTTTCTTCTGCAGTAATAATTGATCTAGATGCTGTAAACAAGGACTGGTTGGCTAAAGAAGGACAAAAAAGTGTTTATAAGCTTGCAAAGCATTATGGTATATTTGAGCATGTTTTTGCAGGAGATGAGTTCACTCCATCAGTGTTGATGAAATTAAGATATGAAACAGATAATCAAGAGGTGAAATGGGGAAACCTTATCTCTCCATCTCAAGTAAGAATCTTTCTCTGCAAATATGGTTGAAGTTCATATTTTTGACCTCCTTAAAGCTGAAAGTAAATCTCATGTTTACCAAAAATTATTGGATACATACTTTTAATCCCACACCATAGAATGTTCAGCCAATTAGAAAGCTGGAAACCCATTGTATATTTGGCAGTATTCAACTGACTCTTCTCATTAGACCTTACATTTCCTTGTATTTTCTATGTTATGGGATAAAATAGTTATACAATGGTTTCTCGTGGGATATTCCACGGTATTCCACCCAAAACCATTGCATAACTAGTATATATTCACTTCTCTTGCTTGTATTTTCAGGCACAATCTTGTCCAAATGTTGATTTTCAAAGTGATTCTGGTACATACTGGACTATAATTCTTACAAATCCAGGTAAAACAGCCTTAAAATTTATCAAACCCTAAAACAACTTCCAGACTGATCAATTTCAGGGCATGGTTAACTCACAGATGGAACCCTGAAACAACCTCTGGGTTGATCTAAGTCAGGTATGGCTAACTCACAGATGAAACCCTGAAAGAACCTCTTTGCTGATCTAAGTCAGGGTATGGCTAACTCACATATCTAACCTTGAGGTAACCTCTGGGCTTATCTAAGTCAGGGCATGGCTAACTCACAGATGGAACCCTGAAAGAACCTCTTTGCTGATCTAAGTCAGGGTATGGCTAACTCACATATCTAACCTTGAGGTAACCTCTGGGCTGATCAAAGTCAAGACAATTTCAATGATCAGAATGGGATTAAAAGTCCTGGTTGGTATTGAGGAAGGGGTCAAACCTTGGTTTGCTAAAAAGAGTTGACAATAAATCTGTTTTGTAACACCATTTTATTCAATTTTTCTTAAGATGGCAACATATGGGATAAAGACAGTGAACTTCTTCACTGGTTTGTGTAAGTTTTTTCATCATATTCTTATTGTCTTATTCTTTTGCAATCCCATGCTGTGATTGCATGAGAATGGTGGTAATGATTGACATTAGGGTAGGGTTAATGGAGGTGTCTTGTCGGGGACTATCAGAGATCAGGAAACGCCCACACCATGCGCCATAGTCGCATTTTTACGGAAAATGGTGCATTCATTTGAAATTATTTGCGCCATGGGCCCATGTATGTTTTTCTAAGTCATAAAAATTTACGTTTTAGCTGCAAATTAATGTTTCAAAAACACAAAAATGGCCAATTATGGTTAAAAATTTGGGGCCATGGTCACACTGCTACAATTTTAAACCTGATCTCTGGACTATAGTTTCACTCCACCAAGTATAATGTTACATCTTCTCTCTTGTACTAAATCTGTAAATAAGTAGATTTATTATATACCTGTACATTCTACTATACAAATAACAGCCTAAATGAGTATAAATATCACACAATATTTTTGCAGTAGGAAACTGAGTGGTTTATGAGTTTTTCTATATTTGCCATTGCTGACAAATGTTTTAGGTGACCTCCACAAGAACTAGTTTTAGATCTGCTCTTCCTTTTGGACACATCACATGGCTTAATTCAGCCTAATTCATATCTTTGTATTTTTTTGCATCCCTTTACAGTGCATTTCAATCATCATCCACCCTTGAAATTGCCTTATAATGCTTGCAACTTTGGACCAATTTACTGAAAATTTTTCCCTTTTCATACAAGTTCAAACTACCCAAAAAATGTCCTTTGGATGTTGGGTAATCCCATACCAACTTTCTCTTGGTCAGCAACAAGAAATGGGAGGCTCTGGTGTAGTCATTTTTCACACTAGATAATCTGAGACCAGAAGTTGAAGCTGCTGTGCATGCTCCATAATAATTATGTCGTATTATTGATTAACTCTGAATTTTCTGTTATCTTATTCAACTAATAAGCCACAAAAGCTCTGGGTAGGAGTTTGGGTGTGGGGCAATAGACCTTTCCCAAATTCACTTGGCTGATCATGAAACAATGATTTCATGTTGAGGCAGGCCTTGATAAACAAAAGAATCAAGGTCCACCTTGATTTCAAACCATTGTTTTGTGATCAATCAAGCTAATTCAGGAAAGCTATTGTTTTGGAGCAGCATTGGGGGAGAGGGGGGAGGGGTGGAAAAATCTTTGCACATGTACTGTACAGTATAAGAATGTGAGCATCTCCCTATGTAACACACATAATATAAATACCTATGAAATATTAAGAATAAAATATTTATCACAATTAATTTGCCATTAGGACCATATATGTTAAAAAGCTCAGCAACATCTTGTTGCAACACTGAGGAATTTATAAACTAATGTTTGTAATTTTGTTGTGTCCATTAGTGCCAACATTCCTGCTAACAAGGTGTCTGAGGGTGTTGTTGTTAGAGAGTATGTTTCTCCCATACCACCAAAAGGCACTGGCTTCCATCGATACATCTTCTGCTTATTAAAACAGAAAGATAAGCTGAACATGGACGCATATATACATTCTGATTCAAGGTACGCATTTTATTTTTTCAAAGCTAAATGGTTTGAGGTTTGACTTGCTACATAGATTACCAGGACACGAACTGTGGAGCACCTGGGGGGAGACCTAGGACTAGAAAATATCAGTATGCAGAAGTCAAAAAATTGGGAGGCTAAGGGGCAAAATTTAGTGGATAGTAGAATAAAGTGCCCCCCACCAGCCTCTCCCCTTCACAGCCCCTGTAGGAAAGCTATTTTGAGCATACAACATTAGAATAGGGGCAGGGGGGGGGGGGGGGTTGGCTATGTTAGCATTTTGACCATAAAAACATGGGTTTTTTGCAAGATTTTTGGCAAGGATTTTAGTGAAGGAATTAGAAATCCCATAAATTGTACCCAGTGGCCTTTCTTAATTTGCTTGGACGATCACAAGACAATGCTTTCCAATCAAGACTGAACTTGATTCTTTTGTTTACCGGGGCCAACCTGGACCCAAAACCATTGTCCGGTGATTAAGAAAATTTGAGAAAGGCATGATGACGTTTTATACCTCTAATACCACAATTCCTTTCGGTAGCTTCTTTTGTTTTCTTAATTTTTACTATTGTATTCGAATTTGGCCTCTCGTGAAGATTTTGAAAATCAAAAGAAAGTTCAAATAGGATTGTGGTACTAGAGGTATGAAATGTCATCATGCTTGAGGTCTATTGATGGTATTTACTGTTTTTTTTTTATCCCTCAGTTTTTATTCACAACGTACATTCAAACTGGCTGAGTTACTGAATGACCTCAAAGATGATGTTACTCCTGTGGGGCTAGGGTTTTTCCAAGCAGCCTGGGATGAAACAGTTCCTAATACTTACCTGGAGACATTAGGTATGAAACACCTTAGTACCTGTGTGAAATCCATTGGTAGAAATTTATGAGGCATCAAATAAGGAACAAGTCATTATTTAAGTTGGGGGGGGGAGTGGAGGAGAAATTGTTTTTTATCCCAAATTATTTCCAGACCCCTACTCAATAGCACCCATGTTTTTAGGAACCCCCTTCAATC
>JAABNW020129219.1:0-13457 GCA_015164035.2 Radianthus crispa | reverse complement strand
GGCTAGTCAGTCCAGAACAATGGCAATGCAAATAGACCTCATCGGCTTGGATGTAATGTTTTCCCATTTCAGATCACGTCATTCCCTAGAGTCTAATCCTTTTGTTCAACAGTTATCCATCGGAACATGCATGAATATGGATGCCACTTAAACAAATGATCTTATTCCCAAGAGATTGGAACGTGGTCTGAAATGGGAAAATATTAGCCCAAGCAGATGAGGTCTGTTGGATGCCACATTTCGATTTGGTGTATGATTTCAATTGTGGTTTGCCTCATGAGTTTGATAATAGTAATCTTGTCTGATCTACATGTAATATGCAAAGCTCTCGCTTTCGGCTCTTGTTTGTACATCATATACAGATCAGCCACTCATATTGTATATAATACCATCATACAATAATTCAACTTGAATTTTCTCCGCAAAAGGAATAGTTCATTCTTTAAATTTTTAGTACCAAATCAAATCATTTACCTAAGAGTTTGATGAGTAGTCTACGACATTCACGTCCACAATGTATTAGAATTTGCAGTCCCATGCCTTTGATAACATTCCAATACAATTCAGCCAGCTTGTTGTATCTCTTAGGGGTAAAACTTTGCAATTTGGTATCTTTTAGGGTGTTGTATTAATGTGAATTTTTGAAAATCAGCATTTTCTGGGTATCTCTTGGGGTGTCAGAAAAGGAGAGTAGAGCAGCTCAATATCACTTTTCTAGGTGCTTTCTATAGGCCAGGTGCTGGGTAATCCACAAGTGGCATAACGATGCCTGAGATTGGATGAACAAACAATAAATGATAAGATAAAACAAAGAATGCAGCTCATATTTGAGCAATACACATTGTTAACCATAATCCACGCTTTCTTTGTTTTTGTTATTTTGTCCAATCCCAGGCTTTGTTCTACCAGTGGACACTGATACCAGATGCCAAGTGTAAAAAGATTATTGACTACTCAAAGAAGATCCAGAAGGAACTTCTTTTTGTTGTGGTATCTCTTAAGGGTTAAAATCATTCAGCCATGCCCTTTTTCAAAGACTTTTGGTATCTTTTAGGGGTCTCTTTGAAAATTTCTGACGAACATCCCCTGTACTTCCCCCCCCCCAGAGTTCCTGCCCCCCTGAGCTGCTCCTGTTGTAGACACTGCTTATGACTCAAATAACCATATATTATGTAGCCTTCAAAATGACTTTGCCAAATCTTTTTCTACAAAGCTGTACAAAGACAGCGTTTTCCCTTGCTATCAATTGTCTTTCACTTTGTTTTTTTGACTATTCTGTTTTTGTACTTGATAGGCTCCTTTTCTCTTTCCATTTTGTCTGGAAAAATTATGTTCAGAGATGTAAAATATATTACCAAAGATTTGAGTATAAGGTAAGTAAAACTTGACTATGTCATCTAAGTGTGTATTATTGCAAAGGAAAGAAAACTTTATTTTGACTACACATGTTCATTTTTAACTCGTGGATACGCGAAGCATAGGAACAAGTTATTGTGAGGGGTCTGGATGTCTCTCGCTCACTCACTCACTAAGTGATCCGTTAGCAACTCGATACCTAAAGGTTAATTCGATTAGTACTCGTTTTCCGAAGATCTTCCAACTATAAGTGTACTGCCATCCGATTACCTACGAATTTTGCCCGAACAGTTTGCCTGAAGAGTTTGCCCGAACTGAATTTCATTACTATGTAAGCACCCGATGAGATGTTTATAGGACGAATTCAAATATCAATTTTAAATGTGTTGTATATGACTTTGATATATTGAGCATGCACCAACTTACAACACGATCCTATGAAGTCATTCTCGTACCTACAATCCTGGACAAAAGTGTTGGGACAGTTATAAAAACTCAAATGAAAATGTACATTTTCCCCTCCCCTCCCCTCCCCTCCTCAACTGAATGTTGAAGGAGTCAGGGCTTAGTTAGGGTACTGTTTCGTTTGACCAACATTGAATTGGGGAGGGGAGGGGGGGCTCATTCCTAAATAGGGCAGAAACATTGAGAATGTTGGGACATTAAGGCATTAATAAACTGAGCGCTGAGATTTTATGCGTCCCAATGACTTTTGTCCAGGATTGTAGATCTCTCTCGGCTTCATTCCTCCCCTCGTTAAATCTATTTTTAGCTCGATGCTAATTGGCTTAAATGTATACGCATGTGCTAACTTCTCAACTAATTTATGCTTAAAGCTGCTCCATGATTGGAGGGATTTAGTTGATGTTCAGAACTTTTTGGTTTCATAGGTTTTCACGCATAAAGACCGCTGACTAAATTTTTCGAAGGCGCTTAGGTTATCGTTTCAAAATGGCGGATCAGAATGGAAATGACTGAATAATCTTAGACATAAGCTAGTATTGCCATTTTTAGTTGTCAGACAACCAGGGCAGCCTACTGTAGAACACTTCATGCTATTTCGGACTCCATCCTACAAGATTTATATGCCATTGAGCTTGAGTTTTGCGTTTGAAGAGCGATTTATGTTTAAATTGTTTGCAAACTGTCACACTTCCTAAAAATTATATGCTGTATTAAATGAAATAAACTGATTTGATATATAAGTTTTGATGGTTTTTATTGTTGTTGTTTAGACATTTTTCTTGAAATATTTTGCATAATTTGACCAACAAAGTCTGGTTGCTGCATAAACATTCTGCTGATTTCGAGGACATCCTAATTTATCTTTTGACGAAGTAGAAAACTGTATCAATCACTAAGATACAGAAAGAGTAAATAATGTAATCTGGTTTACTGGAAGTCTTCATGCTCATGATGATAACTGTTGTTCACTTTATAATTACTGTCCTGTACTCCATTTTAAGCTGCTTTAGAACACACAACATTTCATAGTAAACGTGAGACTTATTTTGTATTTATAAATGTTTCCGACTTTGTTTACATAGCAAAAGAATAGTATTTTACTGTTTGAAAACATTACAATACTAAGGGCCTGTTAACAACCCAAACCTCTGCTAGTAGGTCTACAAGAAGTAGTACTTCGCGTGAGAATGCAGAATAAACTATTCGTGTACTTCGAAATTGTTAAATAATACCATTTAGTGCATATTTTTGTAATCGAAAATAGCATGATCGCAGTAATCCACGAGTTGGTGGAATGAGGCGTTGATTCAAAATACCGTTAAATTATCAATTGAAAATGTATTTTGGATCTATTTTGATGTGTTCCTTGTGGCATTGTTACAATCAAACCAGCTCATGCATTCTTAACAATATTGAAAGAGTCAGTTGATTAGTCACAGTTTGAATTCAAGTTTGTTTTGGAGCATGATTGAATGAAATGAAGGTTACAATCTAGAACCCTAGGATTAACTTAAAACTGCTAGATCAGCTATATCGTGGGTTGGTTTCACATTACTTTTCATGGATCAGGTTTTGAACTTTGTTTGAGGATTTCAGAGGTTGGAGACCACCTTGCAACTTCAAAGCTTGCAGAGTTTGAGGTTAATAAGAAGCTTTGTTTTGAAGTTCCAATACCTTAATCCCCATTCTTGCCGCCAAATGTATTCTGGTGTCTAGTAACTAAAATGTATCGGTCTAGTATGTGTTATTTCTGATGATGACTTTTTTATATTAAGGATTGTGGATGGATATGCAATTTTTAAGTACTGGTTACCATATAACCCAGAAGATGACTACAGAAAGCCATATATGCCTGTGTCATCAGAAAATGGTTAGTTCCTTTATTGTTTCTCATCAAGGTGTGTTTTGCCATACTAATCAAATGGAAATGATAGTTTTATGCCAAGAAAGGCCTCCAAACCCAGTACAGGGTTGGAATTAGTGCAGTATTTGAAAATTGAAAGTGTTTATTGAAAGGTACCGTTAGTTGCATCTAACCATCCACACACATGACAAAAACATGTTTTGTCGGCCAATCAAACCTCAATGTTTTGACAATGAATCTTCAAAGTTTGCCGCTTGTGTGTTACGACGATGTTCTACCAGAGTGAAAGGCTAAATTGGACTCATTTGCTAAAAATGCCTCTAAATAACCTCAAAAGGGAAAAAAGTCTGGATGTATCGAAGTATTTCCAACAAAGTTTTTTTTTGTAATAACATTTTTTAATGACTACACGTATTGCTAGTACGTACAAGGTCGTGGGAACATATTGGATCACTAACGATCATGAGCCAAATTGAACAATTGCGCACATGCCGAAAGTGGCAAACGTTGAAGTTTTGATTGGCTGACAAAACATGTTTTGGTCACGTCTGTGGATGGTTAGATGCAACCGACGGTAGTATGATGCATACCACTATAACCTGCTTAGATAATATCTGCAGTAGCTCAGGAATACAAAGTTAGATATATATGAAATTTTTCTTTTCATTTAGAAACAGAAAACGAACAGAAAGACCAAAGACTGAGTATCTGGATTAACTGCTTTGAGTATCATATATATAATAGGTAAGCAAGTGCTTGGACAGGGCAGTGAGTTAATTGTAATCAGTAATCCTCTTTTCTGTTCATTTCTTAGAAGATTTGTAAGGTTTATCAGTTGAATGTCAGTGATTTGACTTGATTGAAGTAGTGTTTACAACATGAGCAGTGGTGTTGTATCAGAAGTTACAACACTCTTCACAGTCATGATTTTTTATTGTCTTTATCCTAATGAATGTTATTGAGTTTGATAAGTAATGTATACAGAATGAGTGGCCATTTTGTATTGGTAGATATAGATACGATAATATATAGATATGATAAAAGAAAATCATGATTGTGAAGAGTGTTGTAACGTCTGATACAAAGTTCTGTTCATTTGCATATGCTTCAACTTGAATTTTCTCAACAAGGAATGGCTCAATCATTAAATTTTGAGTTCCAAATAAAACTATATACCTCGTGGTTGTAAATCTGATACAACACAGCCACTCATGTTGTAAACATTACTACAGACACTCTTTGTGGTGCTGATTTCTATTGTGTTTAACCTAATGAATATTAATGAGTTTGATAAGAAAATTTATTGATTTCAACTGTTTTTGTAAATAATATATATATTTGATAGTGACAAGATGTCTAAGATGTTCCTTTTCTCAGTTCTTTGTCAAAATTTAATGTTAGAAGAATATTTTTCAAAGAGGCAGAAATTCCTAGGAAATGGGATTTTTAGCCTAAAAAGACAGGTATTAAAATGTTTATAATGTGTGATGCTTTTCTGAGATTTGCCACATGAGACTAGGCCACAGGTATGAATTAAGGTGTGTTCTCATTCCATTTCAAAAAAAAAAATTGTTTGTTCTTTCAACAGATCAGCTTTATATGATAGACTGCAGGATCTGTATAAAGCAGAAAGATATGGAGGTAATAAAAGAGTTATTTGCAACTCTTGATTTGGTAATGCTCTGACTGAACTTTATGCCTTTCATTTGATTTGAGAAAAGTAAATTGTGTGATAAATTTTCCTTCTTTGAATGTTACTTGACTTTTGGTATATGTTTGCTTGAAGATGCTGCCAAGTCAACTCAAAACATCCACAGTATTTTAGACACCTCCAAAAAAGAAAGGTATCTTTTGAAAAACCTAAGTGCATGAAACAGTTAAGCCATGAAAACAACTAATTCTATGATCATACAGGTCAGGGTCATTCTAGTTGAGGGACAGATACAGTACATTGGTGGATGGCCCAAAGGACACAATTCTGCCTTCTCTCCCCTCAACACACCCTTTCAGTGATCCTGTGTGGTGACACAGTACCTTTTTACTTTTCTGCCGAAAAATATTTCTTAAAAAACATTCTTTTATGGAGGTCCCTCGTGAAAAGCACTGAAGGGTGATGAAGTTTCATCCTTAAATAAAATACTCATTCTTTCATTCATTCAAAATGCAGAAAATAGTATTTCTAAATTTAAGAATTTTCTGTGAATGATACCAATGCCACATTAGTATTACGATTTCTTTCCCACTCAGGTATTCCCTTTTCACATTTCTGAATCTGCTCCTTGTTGTTATTGTTATCATGGTAATATTTCAGCAACAAGATTCAAGTGAAAGACGCAAAGTATAGTTCTTGTATTATGATTTTCTGCATAATACTCCTTTTTACAGTTTCAACTGATACGATAATATTTCTTTTACCAAATGAGTGAAAATTCGAATTCACAATCAACTTCAGCCTCGATCCCGTGCCAAATTTAATTAAATTCAAAATGGCGCCGGGAACTGTGAAATAGAGTATTGTCCCATACACTGGAAAAATTTCCACATGGTGATATCTTGTGGATTTTCTGTGGATAATCTGTGGTTTTTGATAATTATCCACATGTGGAAAATTAACATTCCACGCTGGGTTTATTTTTCTATTGTTTCCTACGTAATTAGCACTAGCAGGAAGCACATCAACCTAATTCAGTGTGTAATATGTGATCAAAGGTATCAGCTCTTAATGTTAAGTAACACTGGGTTGACACATGTACAGAGTACTATGTACTTACAGCTCCAATAGGTCATTGGTGCCTGTGTTTCAAAATTGTCGACATTTTTTCCTGCTATCTGGCACTACTCTGCTAGCAAAGTTCTGATCAATGTGGGACTACTAAATTATTTTCCCAGTTTGGTTTACTAATTGTCCAAGTTCCGTGTCCATGGAAAATTCAAAATCCATAATTGGTATGGAATATTGAGCAACCAAATATGGATAAGTAGATATTTTCCCAGTTCGGTTTACCAGTTCCAGGATACGTTCTTGAGGAAAATTGAAAATCCATAATTGGTGTGGAATATTAAATAACCAAATGTGAATATGTAAGTCTTTCCCAAATATGGAAAATTTCAAATAGTGATGTGGATTTCACATTTGCCATGAAATTCATGGAAACAAAAAATCCATGTATGGACTTCTCATGGTTTATTAATATCTTGGATAGTTATCCACCAAAAATCCACACACACTCCAAATATGGTTTATGTTGTGATGTGGATATTTGAAAATCCACAAAAAATCCACAAGGCTTCACATGTGGAAATTTGGAATTTTTTCCAGTGATATGCTCTCTGTAAATCAATTGAAGTTTTTCGGACTGACATTTCTGGGTTATTTCATTCTCTGCTACAGGGTCTTTGTGTTAATATTAGTTTTCAGCTAAAATCTATTTAATATCTAGTCTTGATCAATTCTCCTTACAGGGAGGAAACTCCAAGTGAAGAAGCAAGCAGTGGTTTACCTCATTGGCTTCTGCAACTGGTGCCTGCTATTAAATTTGACATCAGTACAGTGAGTGATACACTGTTATTTATTGAAGTTTTATAAAAATCCAAAATCTTAATAATAGAACGGCAATTAGAGTTTGGCTAATAAATGATATCAAATGATATTGAACTTATATAGCGCACTTTTCTATATACACTTATTTCAAAAAACTTTGTCGGTCGATGATCTGCAATCTGTGACCGAAAGTAATTGTGGACTTTTCAAAATTGAAAAAAGTGAATTATTTTCCAGTTTGTAGCTCATAGCAAGTTAATAGACAAATATACAAACCCCTATAAACGATAGATTTTATTTTAAACATGAAACAAGGTACTTTTCTAGCCTCCCACGATTCCTTTCGGTCACAGATTCCAGATCGCCGACCGACTACATTTTTTGAAATAGGTGTCATTTGTTTAAAATCAAACCTGTCGTTTATAGGTGTTTTATATTTGTATATTAACTTGCTGTAAGCTACTGGAAAATCATTCACTTTTTTCAATTTTGAATTAAAAGCTCGAAGTCCACAATTCCTTTCGGTCACAGATTTCAGATTCCCGACCGACTACCGGTACGTTTTATGAAACAGGTGTACATACCGGTATTCAAAGACGCTTTACAAAATGTGTTGTTTGATAAGGAAAAGATTAAATATCTTAGTTTAATGGATTTGCCACAAAATTACAAAAATAAGAATACTAGTATAAAAATAATAAATATAAAAATATAAATATAATAAAAATAAGAGTATAGTGGGCATCATGGACATTGTGAATGTTGTGGATGGCATGGATGTCAAAATGCTGCAGCCTTTTTTGAACTTTGCAGCGTCATATAGTTCCATTTAGTTACAATTATGAGAACATTCCCAATCTATTACCCATATTAAGAAATATTGCCGTTTCATTCCCCTGATTTGAAAAAAGTTGGAAGCCAAAAGTTTAAGCATTGGGTCCTGGTTTCCCTTATATTTTTCCAAATTGGAAATTGAGTGGCTTTTTTTTATACATACGATCTTTTTGTGGTTTCTTTTAGGGTAAAGTTGCATTTGGGAGTAAGTTGTTTGAGACGACCTTGTGTTTTCAGTTTGAAAGTGCTGCTGGGCATTATACAACGTCACAGGTATTGTTGATGATGTAATATCTAATACATCTGCTGCATAAATAGAAAGCATGTATGCCTTGTGCTATCGTAAAGCACAAAGATGCTCCCTTGTGAACCAATCAACAATCGCAAGTAAGAGCATGGTAGGGATATATGATGAGAATAGCCACGGAGATCTAATTCCAATTGTGTGCGTGCCATCGTCCATAACATACTCGCACTGACTTTATATTAATTTTAGATCCGTGTTACAAATTCATTCTTTTTTCTTTCTATTTTTGCTTCCATTTTATATTCTTGTATTTTTTTACAACTGGACGGCACCTCGCATGGGTTTCCCGTTCGTACCGACCCTTTTGGGCAGCATTACTTTCTATTGTCAACTGTTTTTGTTCGTTGGTTTGGAGTTGTTTATTTTGTATATTTGTAATTTATGGTAACTAAGCCTAATAAAGTTAAAAAAAATTATTTGTCCATTTTTTATCTTCTAGTCACGTTCTTCATTGGATCAGTTCATGCATGTCATCAGGTGCAATGGCAAGAATGTAAGAGTCATGCTCTGTCCCAGTACTGGCTACGCAGGAACCAGGAATGAGTAAGCTTTACATGCAAGCAAAAAATCAGGCTTGGTTTTCACTCAAAATTCGACTCCTGTATTTTTTAGGCCTCCTCGTTTTATGGGAAATGGATTTGTAGTCTTACAGACTGCAGAATGTAGGATTAATTACTATCAGGATGAGCCAGGTTGGTGTGGTCACTACGCTTTTTCTTATAAATTATGTGTGTTGTCATACCGTGCTATATTATTACGAATGAAATATGCGTGATACAGGACCACAAAGAAGGCTAAGCTAGTGGAGAGCTCGACCACGCCCGAATCTTTAACCGTCATGCAAAGCGCGTAGCTCGATGTGAGTTCGAGTTACGCAATGTGCGCCTAATACAACTCAACTGCAAAAACCACAGGGAGTCCAATTTAGATAAAGGCAAAATGTGAAAATAAAAATCGGAAAAAGTCGATTTTTGCCATTTTTTAATTCAAGATGTAGATAATGATCTTCATAACACGAGTGGGTAAAAAATCTAGAAAAATGAAGCTAGAACATTTTTTGTCGCGTGCGCCATTGTTTTCCTATGTTTTTCCCCTGTGGTATCCTGAGTGCATTCTATGCATATATATTGTTACAAGGGAGGAAAATCCATCCGCCATATTGAAGTACAACACACACTTTGAACCACGATTTCATCTTCTATTAAACAACAAACTACACAAAAAACTTCACCAAAATGGTCCCTAGCATGGGGGATTCATTTATTAAAATGTCGTTTTGACCTCCCTTACCGTTTTCTCGGACCAAAAATTACGTGCAGAAAAGTTTTCAATCGCTGAAGATTTTCGGACCATCAAATGTACCGTGGATCTAGGGGGAGGAAAGACTGGGGAGAGGAAAGGGTCTGGTACGAGAAGTGACAAACACCGACTTACTAGCCTCTCGCTTAGGAGTTTTGTCTCTTACAAAAATCACCACCGACCACCCGGCAAGACTAGTTTTGCTCTTTGAAAAAGTCCTTAACATATGTTCATGGACGACATGTTTCACACTTTTCTCGGTATATTTTTCGCGAAAAACGAAAAATAACTACGAACAAATCAACAAGATCCATGGTTCTGTGGGATATACGCTGGATTTTTTTCATTCTACAACAAATTTTTAAAAGTTTCGGCATTTTTTTTCGAGCTTGCCAGAACTGCTGAAAACTACCGTAAAAATGGTGCGTTTAGGAGTTAATCGGTTTTAAAAATGACGATCTCTTAGTTGCGGAGCTTTAAAGTTCTGTCACTAGGCTACAAACAACAGCTGGATATCTCAACAATCATACAAAGCAGAAATACAAATGATTTTAGCTACTCTTGGAACTCCGAACGACCTATCGCCTATCGCTCTTCGCCTTTGGCAGTGACAACCTTTTTTCAAATAGGTGTATACAACGGCCTAGAAAGTAAACTTGCTATGTTTTTATAACCCTTGTTATGAACGAGAAAGCTATGCAACTGGGCATTACACATTTTTATCATGCTAGTATTGATTGAAATAATCGTACGAGTTGCAGGGGCAAAGATCAATCGTTAAAACAGATAATACAGTATGTGCGCAAAAATCACATGCTTGAATTACTATTTTTCCAGTAAGTATAAGTAAGATATGGTATCGACGCGTCCGAGGAGAGACTGGGTATGATTCTTTGGGCCTATGAAAAACTTCAAGCTGAGCATAAACCGGAAGTAAGGTGGAATTTCCTGCTGAGCATTTCCGGCTCATGCTGAGCATGAAACGGAAGTCAAGTCAAACTTCAAGCTGAGCATTTCCGGTTCAGCTCCATATTTTACATGTCCATTCTAAGTAAAAAGGGAGTTTGAGCAGGCTCCACCCTATAACTTCGTTTTACACTAAACTGGGCATGCACTCATTATAATCATGCTATCAGTGTCCAAAAGAGTATTACAACCATGAAAGTTTACTTTCTAGCTCGTTATACAATGACCAAGTCACAACTTGAGAGATATTCGATTTTTCTTGAAAAATGGCTACATCATTTAAAACGAAGATAAAGAAAAGCTATTTTCTAGCTAATTCTTATAGAGTGTAACTCGAACTACGAAATGCTTCTTTCCGCCACTTAATGATGTCGAATGTAATTGTGACGTTGGGTGCAGCGGCTAAAGGAAACACCAAAAAACATATTCGTACAATAATGGATTATTTTCGGAGTCTAAACATTGTTTAGTTACTTTGAAACAGTGTAGGGGCGTTTTCAAAAGCAAAACTGTTACTTTTTTTGCCAGTAATACTAAAAATACACTCGCGTAATTCGTGGCGTTACTTACAGGTACGGCATACACCTCATTGAAAAGTCGTTGTCATTTGTGAAAAGGTTGATTCATCGAAGCTGATACCGAAAAGAATTCTGGGTTAACAGTTAATGAGGCTAAAGTATTGTTGATATTGAATATTACAACTCTTGAAATCGATTCAAGTTACCGAACAAATCATTTCTTCATTTCCTATGTTTATGTCTTCTTGCAAACAAATGAGTAGAATATCACCTACCCAGAACACCCTTCGGTCTTAGCTTCGTTGAATCAACCATTTCAACCCAACAACGATTTTTTCAATCAGGTGTATACATAAAACCAAAAAAGGCATGGTTACAGTCTTGGTTTATACTGTTATCTTAATTAATAAAGGCTAAATAGCTTGTTACTGTCAAATGTGAACAAAGACCAAATAAACGAAACCTTTGAACTTCGCGGTACAGCGCTTTTTGGTTGAGCTTGGAACGACTAGAGTTTTACCGCGATAAGTTTTATCGATAAGTTTTTTGTTGGAAAACTGATGTTGTCAAGGCGAATTATTAAAGTTACTATGGATATCTGGAAAAAGCCTGTGCAAGTGTGAAATAGGCACGTGGACTTCCATCGCAACTTCGGTTATTGGACTTGACAATATTTTTTTACCCACGAAAACTTCTCGATATAACTTAAGCCATTCCAAGCTCAACCGAAAAGCGCTTTCAGTAACGCCACGAAGTGCGCCAGTGTGTTTTTAGTATTTTTAACATATAAGTCACAATTTTTCTTTCGAAAGCGCTTAATTAAATAATGTTCAGACTCCGAAAACAATCCGTTATTGCACGGATGACGTGTGACTTCTAAGTGCAAAAGTATCACTTTCGGTAGGACATGATGAAATATTACCCGAGTCCGCAGACTCTGTTACACTTCACTGAGGTCAGTCTAGTCCAATCAGTTCCAGTCCAGTCAGTCCAGTCCCGGTTTTACACTATGCTATTATTAGTAGAATAAGTAGATATTTGTTGCTATGCAGGTCTTGTTCCAGAGGGTAACCCCAGTGATGCCGGAGCTGATATTCCTGATTCTGATCCCCATTGGGGAGTGGATGTCGTCTTCCTCAAAACAACATCCATGTGTTATGGGCCATGGGTTGATCGTCAAAGGTACTGCACATGTTAACCAACCCGTACAGCTATTTGCATTAGAGGGTGCAACTTACATTTTTCTCGCCTTTGTTCTTACACCTATTTTCAAAATTACGCGACCTGTGTAGTTGGCACTTGAAGGGTATTTCTTGTGTTTTGGCTGCCGTCAATCAAACTTCGGACGATTTATTTTTATTCGAAAAAGCCCAAAATGACCTTGAAGTTTCAAACGTTTGAATTTTACAAGAAGAAAGACAAGTTTGCTTCTTTTCCGAATTTACAAAGCAAGGAATTTGCAAGAGCAAGCCGTTTTCATATTTGATTGACGGCAGCCAAAACACAGAAAACGAGACGAGTCGTGAGCAGCGCTGGTCGCGTAATTTTGAAATTAGGTGTATAATGTCTCAACGTTTTGTTGCTAATGCCTGAACAACACGTTTCCATGTGAAATTCTCGACGTTGCTATGGGCTAACAAGAAACGTCGAGAATTTCACATGGAAACGTGTTGTTCAGGCATTAGCAACACAACGTTGAGACGCCAAAAACAAAGACGAGAAAAATACGTTGCACACTCTAATGCAAATAGCTGTATTGAATTATCAGAGTTATCATTGGTCATCATGACGGAAGCACAGGTGGCGTAGCGGTGAGAGCGCTCGCCTTTCACCAATGCGACCCGGATTCGAGCCCCGCCATGCTCCGTGTCGTAAGTCCTAGAGTTGTTCGTTGGTTCTCTCCTGTGCTTCGAGGATTTTTCCCCTTCCAGAAAAATCAACCCCTAAATTACAGTTCGATCTTGGACTCAGGTCTCCATTTAATCGAGCTATGCTGAACTGGATGCTCCTAGATAAATATTGATTCGTTTTCTTTTATCATTTGTTTATAATGATTACTTTCAGTAGGATTTTGTAAGAAAAATACAGACCCAAATAAGGCAGGGTCTGGATCCTCAGGGGTAGTGTAGCTTGCATAGCAAGCGTTCCTAAATAGGGCCCCTCTCCAGGAACACCTGCTACCACAAGCTGGGTTTCTGTGGTTCCTATGTGACTTATAAGGGAATGTACATGGCGATTTTGTGAAAAAAATCAAAATTCAATAAACCATACAAATAACTGGTCCCTACCTGTGTCTCGTGTTTTTCT